>JANHZU010001593.1:102114-114010 GCA_032468055.1 Acrochordus granulatus
TAATCTGTTGCTGAATACAAATATGGAAAATGTGATTTTTTAAGATTTGCGAAAGTAAGTGAAATGAGCTTACTTTTATTGTAGTCAAGTCTCACTTTCCCCACTAACATTTTATCTTAGAAGCCCCACCAGAAGCAGCAGAGGAGTCCTTCTCTGGTTCCCATCGGTCAAGGAATTTCGGCTGGTGGGGTCTAGGGGAAGAGCCTTCTCTGCTGTGGCTCTTGTCCTATGGGACATCTTGCCCCTCAAGCTGAGGGCTGCCCCCTCCCTGATGGCCTACCGGAAGGGCCTTAAGAACTGGCTCTGCAAGATGACCTGGGGCTCCAGGGGGAGGGCTCATTATCATCGTGGAGGTGGCTGTTGGATGCCTAACCATCCTCACCCCCCCTTTTTATATATGAAATCTTTTTAGCCCACCTCGCTGGTCTGCCGGGTTTTTTATTTTATTTTAATGTGTTTTTTTATTTTTAAGTGTTTTTATTGTATTTTTATTGTTGTAGCATTGTATTCAAAATAATGTAAATGTAGCAATTGCAGAAGAGAGAGGGAACAACAGACTTAATCACTGGAAGTATCGAGCAAACGCATTGGTGAGGTGGTTCCTTGGTGAGGATGAGAAGCTGAGCACTTCTTTCCTATTTGAAGAAACAGCTTAAATGATCAAGAGGAAGATGGAAGTGTAGTAGCTCATGTTTAAAAATTCACTCAGGGAATATTTTCCAACTAAGTATTAGAGTAAATATATCATTAGTAGCAGTGGTAATCATAGTGATGTAATGAAAATGATTTATCTACTGATCTTGTGGGTGCAATTTCTGGGGAGTACAATATTATTTCTACCTTTCATTGTTATTTTATTTCCTGGAATATGCTGAATTAGCTGAGCCAACTAAAAAGAAATCTCCTGATCCTTCTTCTCACATTAACAAGCTGTTTCCTGTTGTCTCTTTTGGGTAAATCTCAGCTTAGGGGCCATTAAAACCAAATTAACGGTTTAACACATTAGGAGCAAGTTTACTCAGTAACTCTACCTTTTTCATGGGCTTTAATTTCTTCTCTAATAAAGATTTTTTTAAGAACAAAAGTAAAGAAACTCACTCAAACCTTGATCCCTTGTGGTATCTTTATGTCTAAGATTTCCTAGGAGTCACTGAATTGCCAAGTAAATACAATTTTGTCATGCAAGCACATGCCTGCCTTGCTTTCATTAGAGCTGTATTTTGTCTGTGGCTAGTTGCAGTTTTTGGTTTGCAATTGTATGTCCATAAGGAGAGCTTGGTGGGCGAGTTTGAGAGAGTGGGGGAGGAGCCATGGCTTGGTGGTCCAGCACTAATTGGATCATAGTCTCTAACCATGGTTGTGAGACTCTGTATGGGCTCTGCTACTGCGGCTTTACCTTCCTGGAACCAGAATTGCACAATTCTGGTTCCAAAAAATGCTAAACCCGAGTTAATAAAGGTAGTTGCTGTGTGGTCATAGCATGCAGTGCTAAAAGAAACTACACTATCGTTTAACATGATGGGCTGGTTCATTCAATTTACTAAGACAATGGAGGGATTCCTGTGATTCATTGAATGATCAACTATTAAACCTCATTTCTGTGTAGTCTAGTGGGCTGTCTAACTCCAGCCACACATTTCCTACCAAACACAAACAGGGAACATTAAACCCCTAAATGCACTGTTTTGAGAACAACGGTGTTTGAATAATTATTCAGGGTTGCCTAGACCAGGAAGAAACAATAACTGTACAGAAAGAAATTGCCAAATTTGCTTTGTTACTTGATCAGGAACTTTTTAGAAAAGAGCTATCGTTAATTTTCATGTCATGGTCTGAATTCTCTGGTTCTAGAGGACAAAAAGCCCCAAACCAATTCATAACAGAGAACACCTGAAGGTTTGATTAATTTAAGTCAGCAGCTAAGACATGATGAAAGCTAGCAGCTTTCCACATATTGGGAGAGTAACAGCATAGAAAAATCTCCCATAAGTGACAGTGTTGGTAATTCTAAATGCTATTATTATGAAAAGAGTAATGAGGAAATTTATAACAACACTGACTTTTAATTTTTTTCCATGATCAAATACTTTTTTCAATACAATCTATAAAGACTGTGATGAATGCTAGCAGAACACCAACTAAAGGAAATCCATTCCTACCTAACATTATCGGATGTTGAATATTATTTTCTACTTCTCTGATACTAACATCTCTTTCTCATGAACCAACCCAGTATAATCCTGAGATTGCAATAAAAAAGTTTTCTACCTTCTTAAGGAGTAAATCAGTGTCCTGAAGTCCACCAGATATGCAAGCTATAATGGCTAGGAATTATGATAATGCAAAATCCAATAAATAAGAAAGGCAGCAGGTCAAAGGAAAGCTTAGTTTGTTCCAAGTATTTTCTTATCCTGGGTATGTTCGTATTTACTGCCTTTTAATGTTGATATTTTAATTATTTTTACTATTGATAGATCTGCCATGAACTCGAATATTTTTTTAAAAGTCAATTTGCCCATCATCATAAACCATCTGTCAGCAATGCACCTCTAGGAGAATGATGTAAGCAGCAAACCATGAAGATGCTCCAAATACTACTAACAGCTACTTCCTTTTGCTTCTGTCTTCTTGTGAATGACCTCCCTAACTCAGGAGATCAAAGTTATTTTCATCCTGAAGGCTAATAATAACTTGCTCATGGTTGAGCTTAGTTGTCTGATATTTCAGCCTTCCATACTTCACTTTTCAAACATGGTTGAGACAACAAGTATATTTCAAGAGGTGATGAGGTGAAACCATTGCCATTTTTTGTCAATCCTCACTGTGTCACTTTGAAATGAGACTTTCAGTCCTGTGGTAATTCTGTCCGCAATACTGCTGACGCAGTCAAATGTAGATCCAGTGTTTATTGGGAGATAACAAAGCAAAAGATTGCCAACTGATAGAGAACTCTTTGTGTTGTGCTTCTCTAATAGGCATGGCTTTTATGGAAAAATGAGCAAAACTAATAAAAGCATAGTTTCAAGGGTGCAGAATTTATTTCAGGAGGCAAATTTAGAAAGTTTTGAAGGTTCAATTTTGTTGTGAAATTGAAATGATATGAACATTATTTTTTAAAAAGATAGGATACCCATCAAAGTCGCCTCAGCAAAGAAAGGAAGAATAGATAAAACTACTTAGGTGCAGAAAAACAAAGCAGTGTTTAGATAATGGTAGTTGTTGACTATGTTTAACAAAACAAAACAGAAACGTCAGTTTAAACAATGCTGGTGGAAAATAATTGTTTTATTCTTCCTCTTCAAAGGTTGTAGATTATCAAATGCAGGAAGATCTCAGCTTTTGATGGACTTTTATAGCTTTGACCTCAGAGATCACTGCTAAAAAGATTTTCAATAGAAAGTGTAGAGGAGGGGTGTCCAGCATTGGCAACTTTAAGATGTGTGGACTTCAGCTCCTAGAATTCCTCAGCCAACTATGGTATAGTTGGTCCCGGAAAATGCTACTGGCAAAAAGCAGACTTCTGTATTCTTTTTAAGCCAATTCAGCTGGCATTTCATATATTTCTTAATACTTGTTTTTTCTTTCTCTCAAACATCAGTTTGGGAGAAAGTTGAATCCCTGACTAGAATGTTGTTCTTTGTTTTGATTTATGTGATTTATTTATTGTATTGTTATTATATTTATGTTTTTGCTGTATTAGCTGCTTAGAACTTATATGAGATAGGTAGCCATATAAATCTAGCAAATAAATACTTACATTTTTATACATTATACATATTTCCTAATATATGTACTAAACAACTGAAACAGTCTATTTCTCTGCACATTAGCTGTATACATTTGGTGCATTTTTTCTTGAATGGAGAACTGCACTGCAAAAATAGATTCTGCATGCTCCTTTCGCATACTTTATCTTCTTCCCTTAGTTAAATTAATCATATTTATTCTCCCTTATGTCCAAAATGGGTAAATATGGCTTGATGCTGGCTTAAAAATGATAAATATGGTTTGCTGCTGGATTAATAATCAGAACTCAGTTGTGGTTTCAGATTCAATAAACAAATATTCTTTTACTGTTCAGGGAGAGCTGAAATTGGGAAGAGAATAATAAGGGATTATTATAAGGGAAGAGAAGGGGACTATGGCATTCATGGATTAAAGCTTGTGATATATTATGGTTTATTAAGCAAGATATACCATTTATAAATAGGCTCAATTTATCTTGCAGCAGGAAGTCCCCACGTTCAGTTGGGAAACATGGGTGCACCATTTTCTCTAAATGAACTCAAGAGGACTTTAAAGAATGTAATCTGGGCTAGACTGTATGATAATAGCTGTTTCAAGAAGAATACTAAAGATGTATCAAAATCTTTGAACTTCACTTTCCAAATGTGTACAAAAATATAGTTTTATTTTATAAGGTTGATAGGATTACTAGATTAGAATTCTGATTAACAAAAAGTAGTAAAGAGTTTTCCATAACCCTTTATAGAATAAATATTCTAATGTGGGAAGGATTAAAATTGGATACCTCATATGTATAATCATATGCAACTCCAAACCAATTCTTTGTAGCTATCAGAGCCATAGGTATCCAATGAAAGCCCCAATGTGTGTCATGATGTCTATGCAAATGATGTATGATATATAATTTGCATGATGACATCATGATGCAAATGTCATAGGCACCTATATCACAGAATCTTTTGACTCATTAAATTTCAGTTTAAAATTTGGAGGCAGAAAGCACACTTTATTGTAAGTTTAAAATTTGGGTGGGAAATATTTTCAAATACCAAAAAAAAAAAAGCAATCCCATGCCCATCCACATACTAGATTTGATCCCACCCATGTAGTTCCCTAAAACCATTAAGAGTTTTCTACCTGGACAAAACTGTTTGTTAATCACAACTTGTCATTCAATGTAGCAAAGTCCAAAGTGAAGGCTCAGATCCACACATCTCTAATCTATCACTCTATTCTGTTTCAAAAGAATAGAAGGAAGAAAAAGTCCAGAACTGCATAGCAAATATTTCTCCATTACAATTTCTCCCATTCCAGTTATGATAGATCACCTATCATCTATAGGTTTCAGTTGCTGCCATTTTGGTCCATTGATAAGATGCAATGGACCATATTTTTTTCTTCTGCTTATTCCAATTGATTTTCAAATAATTGTTTCTCTCATTCTTTACATTCATAAGAAAGGTAACTGCCACAATCAAAAGCACAATACAACGTTATCCTGCCTCATAGAATATTTTAACTACTTACAGCTGTGAAATAACTTCAGTACAGATGACATTTATCAAGAGCTTGAGCACCAGATTATGTATGAGTAAGGAAGCTTCAGTAAAGACCTAGTGAAGAAATAGGAGTAAGAACAGCTTTTAATAAAAGTTCAATCATAAAAAATGCTGTGCTTTAAGATAGGAGTAATAAATCATTCCAATTTCTATTTGTGCTTCAAAATCCAGGAATTTTCTGCACAGCAAAAACTGCAAAGACTTTCTTCAAACTTGTCTGAAGGTAAGCTTTGGTTTGGGAGGAAATATGCTCATTCAAGTGATACAACGCTTGAGAGGGATGACCCTCAAGAAATGATTAGTAATGCATCTGGACAAGGCATAATTTCATTCTTAACTTGACTGGTACAATGCAGTTTTGGGTCTTTTTGTTTTTGTTTTGTGTTGTTTTGAAGAAACCTGAACCACTCTTCATCACTCAGTGTGCTCCTGGAGGTGCTCTAGCACATCATGTGATTGGATGAATATTAAATACAAACTTCTATAATAAAACTTTTAGAATAGAATGTCCAGACAATGAATGCTAGAATTAACAATTTCATTTCAGTTTAATATATGGAGCTAACCCTAGTAGCTTTGCGAATTAAATTTATCTGTTTGAAGTGGGTGGAGCCAACAAATACTGAAACTCTTCAAGGATACTAATATAGCAGAGAATATAAATGATTCTCTGCTGAAGATGAATCCTGTTTATTTGCTAATCAATAGCAATTTTTATATGTTGAAATAATATAAAGGCATTTCATGGCAACATAAAGTACAAGCAATAATAATTTATAACAATGTTAGGGGTAAAAAGCAAAAATAAAAGATATTTACAACAGCTATTTTGCTTCCTGGTTCTTAAAGCTAAATAGCTTAAAGAAGAATGTGTTAAATGGATATGCTTCAGTTGACACTTAGATTAAGGCTCAAAAGAAATACTTTCTGGTTATTTGGATTGTTTCTGGTTAGAGCTTAGGCAGAGATGCAACGTGAATTCAGATTAAACCAGAAAATTGCAAGAAACCTAATCAAAATTCAGTAACCTAAAAGTTGGTGCATATCTTATTATAAAAAGTGGAAACTATTGTCCTATGTTCTATGGGTTTCTATCTATGAGTTTCTACTTAGTGAACTTACATTCGGTGCAGACTTCACTATGTTTGCACTATTGATTGTTGGCTGCCCTAGATTATTGTTGAGCTCCAACAGTTTGTGTCAATTTAGACCAAACTGATATAATCCACCCAGTCAGAGAAATCAGGTGGCATACTCATTTTTGGAATGTGTAATAATAATAAATAAATAGGCTGCCTCACTGCCCACTATATGGGGTTGCTTTGGAAAGCTACTCTGAAATTATCATTGGTCCATAATGCTGCTGAATGGTTGACATATAACACCATAAATATATAACAGACTTATAGGACATGCACTGGCTTCCAATAGATTTCTGACTGCAATTCAAAGTGCTGTATATAACTTACAAAGCCATATATGTTTTAATGCCTAGATTTTTACAAGACTACTTTCACCAATCAGAATCAATCCATGTGATACATTCATCCCGACAAAAACTGCTGGTGCTTCTCCACTTTCATTATGAAAATGTGAGAGTTGTGGTCCCAAACACAATATGAAGGCAATGTTATATTGTGTAATGTAGTAGATCACAAGGAGTTTATAGATAGAAAAGCACTTTCCAAGGGATCCTCATATCCCATATAAGTAGTATGATATTGTCTCACAGGTACCCTGTTAGAAATATACTCCCTACACATTGATCCAGATTATTTAAAAAGTTTGTACACACAGAACTTCACTGGAGCAGAGAGATGGGCCCCAGTAGGATCTGCATTCTCCTTTGCTTTAAATATGGTTCAACCTTATGCTACCCTTTCTTTTTAAAAGAAAGATAGACAATATGTCATGTCAAAGTTGATTACAGGTATCTCATTTCTAAATCTCTCTGACTTTTTGGAAGTCTTCACTTCAACAACTTGATCCCATATTAATAGCTTTATTTCAATCCTTTATTTATGGCTTCCATTCTCAATAATATCCACATTTATTCTAATCTTTCCTAAGGTCAAAACCTCTCATTAACTGTGTATCTACCACCAATGCCATATTTCTTCTGTTCCAATAACCCATTATCTCTCTGTCCCTTTCCAAATCTTCCATTATTATACTACATTGATTTATTATAGATTCAGATTATATCAAACAGAACAGATTTGTGCAGTTTTAAATGGAATACCTGACAACAAGCAATATGGACTAAGGGAAAAAAAGACTAATTCTGCTGACTCATTATTATAGATCAATGAGAAATTTCTTTATTTCTTGCTGATATGAAGATTGCACTTTATATCCATACTCAATCATAAAAAAATCAGTCAAGTGGACAGAAGTATTGAAAGAACAGAATGCCCTGAGACATTAACTGCAACAGAAGATAAAGCTGAGCCATACATTTATTAGTCCCTTGGCAAAACAATATGCAAGCTAGAATGGGCAGATATTCCACTCCAGTAGTTGCACTAAAATTGTGCTGATACATACTTTATTTCAGACATTCACAGGGGCATTCTCTCTCTGACCTTCCTTAATCTTTATTTTCATAAATTATTATTTCCTATATAGTCTAGATTTATATTCTATACGCATTAATACTTTTATAAATGAGATTCATTCAATGAAGCATATAATGACAACTTTTAGGGATGTTGTATAGCAATGAGTTTTTACTTTTGCAAGTAGAACTGCAGCATTTAGTTTTCTTTGGCTGAGTGATTGTCTTTTGGAAAATCCTTTTGCTTACACCGTGGTCTCTCCTGATGGAGTATGAAAAGCTATAATATAGCAAGCTTCTGGGTAGTTTACACTTTCTTGTAACTGTAAGTCAGACTAGATACTCTTTTCACTTCAGCCCCAACCCCAATCTTTAAGTCAAGAAGATACATTTCTTTTGTCTCCCCTTGAAATGTCTGTATTGGTTAGAAGTGGACTGAGCACAAATGGCTTCTTGATATTCTCCATGAGATTTGTGACAGGGAAAATGAGTGGATGATTTCTTCAACCTTCTCTAAAGAAAAATGTTCAACAATTCCTCAATGGCATGATTCCCTCTTGGAAAAGATAGTAGCATCCCTGTTGAAAAAGTCCAATTGGCTTCTCTCAAAGCTTCCCTCTTGATTTGATGGAAATATACAAAATCAGGGAAGTGGCAAGGCAGTGGACACATTTGCACAATAAAAGATAAGCCAAAGACAATGTTTCTGAAATTATCTTTTTTAAAAATAGCTGATTATCTTTTATCAAATTGAAAGAGAATGGGCAGGAAAATAAAACAAAGCAAAAACAATGAAGGAGAATTTCTTTCCCTGGCACTATCTGAGATAGATGCTATTAATTCTAACTTGGCTGAATTTTTCTCTTAAAGAAAATAATGTTCAATCAATATTATATGCAGCCTCCAGGGGAAAAGTTTCCTTTGAATGGGTGAATAGTGTACAGTATCTAAGTTATTTACAGTATCAGGATGACAGCACTGGTCCCCGAAGAGCAATGGCCATGTGCCAGTTTCAGCTAATTGTCATTTTGTTGAAATAGAAATGTCTGACTTCTATACTCTGCTTTAGGATTATGAGTGCTATTCACAAATCCATTAAATAATTAAACAGTGCCTACCTTTGCTGCCCAAAGAATGATCTAGTATCCTCTCCTTGAAGGTAATTTCACATTCAGTAAACTTGGTTAGTTAAAATTGTAAAAGCAAAAATAGTTATTCAACAGACATTTTAATCTTGTAGGCTATTAATATAATAAAATGATGCAACATCTTATTATCTTATTATCCTAAAATAATTCCATGGTACTTAACAAATAAGATGATTTTTCTTATCTTATGGAAAATGAAACACTGGGAGAACCATCTTATGGTCTATATGTAATGAACTCTTCAGCTATGTAATGCAGTGATTCTGAATAAGAATAACTGAATATACCTTTGCTCTAAAGGCCTTTGTACTTCAACCTCTATTAAAAGGTTGGTGATTAAGTTAGGTGCTTTTTAAATGTTTGTTTCAGTATGGCTCATTACTGATTCCAGTTTTCTTATTGTTTTGCTCAGCTTTCCAAAGCAGCTTTTGAAATTTCTTGTATGTAACATAGTATTGGGCAGCTGTTTTATCCATTACCTTTCCAGATTACTAAAGGCAAATTAAAGAGTAGTTAAAATTTTATGAAACTACATAATCTTTTTATCAGAAAATCAGTCACTCTAGTGTGCAACAGAAAGTAGAGATTTTGGGTCAATTGAGAAACAGATGTTATAAAACTTGTTTTAGCTTTATATGGAAAAACTCTCCCTGATTCAGTGGCTGATGTTGTAGATGGTATCTTTTCTTTATAAAATCCCAAATGAATCTCATTTCCAAAATGCTGCTGCTGGGAAAGGTCACCTCATCAGGTGCTCTTAGACTTCATTTTCCCTCAATTCTGTTTGAAACAGCTTGTTTCATCCTGCCATGTGGCTGGATCCCACTGTCCAGTAACTTCCTAAATCAAAGCACAGAAGGCTCTCCATTCCTATTTGATATGCAGAAGCCAGTAAGATAAGCAGTTGTATCTAGCTTCAACATTTCTGACAAGACAACTTCTTCCTTACTAAATTACTTCTCTCTTTCTTACCCACACACCTACCTTATCACCCAGCACAGGGAAACAGCAGTGTTCCCCTCACACTTGAAGTGATTATCTGATTCTTCCTAAAGGAAGAGTATTGGCTGGGTATTGTCTGCTCCAAAAGATGATGATGGGCTAATAGAAATATGTAGGCTTGACTGTTCCCCTCCCCTGTTAATCTTAGTGTTTCCCTGAAACAAAGGAAGGCATTGGTATGATAACCTAATCATAAGCCTAACTACAAACAGACCCAGCTAACTATATGTGCCCATATCTGTAAGTGGATAACAAATTTTCTGACAAATAGCAGGCAACAGGAGAGGCTAGGAAAAATTACATCCAGTACTTGGACAATCAGCACTGGTGCTCCTCAGGGATGTGTGCTTTTTCCGTTATTTTTCTCTCTCTACACAAGTGACTGCATCTCTATGACCCTTTTGAAAGTTCTGAAGTTTGCAGGTGGCATAAAATCATTGAACTCATTAAATATTGTGATGAGTCTGCATACAGGTGGGAAGTTGAACAGCTGGCCCTGTGGCGCAGTCAAAACTACCTAGAGCTGGATACACTCAAAGCTGTAGAAGGACACTGGATTTTATGAAGAAATCTACTATTTTATCCCCTTACCATCGTCAGCAACACAGAATCAGTAGCACAGTCTTTCAAGTTTCTAGGCTGTATAATCACCCAAGACTTAAAATGGGCAACTAACATCAGCACCATTATTAAGAAGACACATCAGAGGATGTATTTCCTTTATCAGCTCAAGTTCAACTTGCCTCAAGAGCTGCTGATACAGTTCTATGTAGGAATTTTGAATCTGTCCTTTGTATATCTTTGTATTTGTATATTGTATGTCTTGTTCAGTGCAGCAACCATACAGGACAGGTACAGATTCCAACATATAGTCAAGATCACAGAGAAGATAATTTAATTTTTTATTTATTTTTATTTACACATTTATTTGCTGACATCTTTCTCATGAGAGACTCCCAGTGCCTTACAATGAACAGTACACTCACAGCATATTAACCCCACCCCGCCATCTGACCAGCAGTGTTTGTATCCAGGGGCTTCTTCCACAGACCCTGCTCTGCCCTCAAGCTCAGGCAGATCCAGTGCCGACTTCTTGTTCCTCTCGCTGCCAGCTGGCTTTACCCACCAAAGTGGTACCCATTTATCTAATTGCATTTTTACATGCTTTGGAACTGCTGGTAGGCAGGAGCTGGAGACAAATGAAGGGAGCTCACTCTGTCATGTGGTGCTGTGAAGTGGCTTGAACCACTGAAGTGTCAGCTATTTTTGGTTGACACAGCTGGTGATATTAAGCCTCTGCACCACCACACCTTCTAAATTGCAACTAACTGCCTTCCATAAAAGACCTGCATACTGAGAGGGTCATGAAAAGGGCAGAGAAGGTGTCTGCAGATCCCTCTCACCCAGGACACAACTTGTTTGAACCTCTTCCATCTGGTGTACAGGGTACTACATACCAAAACTACCAGACACAATAAAAGGTTTTTCCCCCATGCCATGGTTCAAATGAATTCTTGACTAACGCTATATGATCATGGTACAAGATAGATAGAGCAGAAGGTAGAGAATTCTAATTAACCCAGAAGTTCTGTCTAATGTATATAGATACCTATTAATTCCACACTTTCTAGCACTTCCTTCTATTGACTGCACACTTACCGAATAACTAACATTGTTATGCAATACTTTCTGTAGTTTGTTGATGTTGCAAATATACCAAAAGCTGTTGTACCAGAATCAAATTCTTTGCATGTTTAACCATGCTTGGCCAATAAAGTATCTGAGATTCAATACTAAACAGTACTAATCAATGTCTGTGAAGACTCTCACTCGTCCAGGGTAATTGCATCGCAACAAAGTTTAAAAAACAGGCATCTGGACTG
>JANHZU010001593.1:140979-154397 GCA_032468055.1 Acrochordus granulatus
TAAAATATTACATTAAGAAAGCATGCTGGCTTGTTCCTTCGGAATATATTCCATCAATGTGTGTATTGCCAGGACCTAATCATACCAGAAAACCAAAGAGCCATTTTGAGTGTGTATATAAGCAGAAAGGTGAAGTATAAATTTAATAAAATAAAGATTATGGAATTGCAAAGGCTTGTAGTAATTTTATTTAAGAGCTTGAACTACTATTCCCCAAAAGTGTCTTCCACAATTATTTTATCTATACTTATTCAGTCAAGGTTTATGTAGAAAATCCTGAAACACCTTGAGAAAGTAGGGAAATAGAAGCTCTTTTGCAGGAGAAAAGTTTCTGCAAAACTGGAGGCAGCTTCCGACACAATATTTATTAGAACATTTCTTTGTTATTGGTGTGATTTTTCTATTAGGGACATTCACTGACATTGTAAGAGTTTATATAATTGCATTTTTATATGCTGCTGGCGAAAAGATGAGAGTTGGAGTATCACTAAGTTGTGTATCAACTTTCCTATGTTTCTTTAATCATCTATGAAGAACATGAAAGTTAATTGATCTTAGCAAAATAAAGAAGACCTAAAATGCCAAAGGAAAGAGACAGAAACTATGCAATATTTTTCTGTTTTCACTTTTCATTCTTGATTGTCTTTGCAATCTATTTTTTTTCTGATTTTCTTTAGATATTTGCTGCTGAAATATGGAACATCATTTTTCATATTATGAGCCTAGTGGCACTGAGCTGGAAGATGTGATTGTCAAATGAAAATCACACACCAAGTGTAATAAAGATGAGGGGGAGGAAAATATCTTCTTAGCGCCAGGAGGAAAAGGCTTTACATGTACTGGAGATGTTACATTTTAACACTGTGTACTCAGATAGTTATAAACATTGAAAAAAAGAAATTGAAAGAGAAATAATACTTCTTCAAAGTAACAGCAATTTACAATATTACATGGAATTATATGTCCAGTATTAAATATGCATATCACTATGAATTCAATTAGGCAAAGAAAAGGAACAGTAGTAATTAAACAGGGAAATTCAGAGAAATATAAAAAATAAAAATAGAAGCAAATGAACAAATCCATATGTATTTATTAATAAATTAAATCCTGTATTATATATTATGTTTAATCATCATAATAAATCCTTGTGGACTTAACCGTTTGCTGCTTCCACCTCTTCACCCATTCTTCACTGATTCTTGCTTCTGCCCCTCATCCTGTCATACTTACTCATCTAATTTGTTTTGTTGTTACTATTGCCTATATCCACTTTTAGCCTTCCTGAATTTATTTAGAAAGATCCTTATTTAGGACCTGCAAATATATATTGCTTTTTTAAAAAATCCACTCCTATTGCATGTAGCTTTTGCTTCTGTTTCCTAAATTGGATTGCTTCAGATTGAATTTTTGTAGGAAGAAGAATGCAATAGTAACAACTTCTGCAATGCTTGCCAATACTGATCCACTAGAGCACACTAGGAATATTGGAAGCAACAAGGATACAACTTCTATAACATTCACTTAGCCCAACCAGTTCTCCTATCAGGCAGAACGAGGCAGCAGCCTGAAGGAACAAATGCTGGAGTGGTAAACAAAAACTGTGGGTGTTTTGATCCCCTAAATTTGTCAGTTCCTCTTCCTTTCTCTATTGAAGTAGATTTCCATTGGCAGCTCAGTCAGCTTTTATGTATAGAATTAAGAAAAGATGCACATTTGTAAGGACAGCAAAAGGAGGCAGTTTTGACCTTTCCACTGTCTATTTTTGATGTGGAAAATTGAGGATAGCTCAAGGAAGGTTTCAGTATAAATTGTTGCAAGGATTAAAATTCCAAGAAACTTCTAGGTGGGAAGAAACAGCCCAGCAAACTGTTTAAATTTGCTCCACAGCAGGCTTGGGAGTTCTACCTCTCTATACAGAAGGCTTATTTGATGTGCAAAACAAAACAGAGTATGCTAACAAGGTATTTATTCTCCATCTGTCTTCAAACTTACATACCACAGGCAGGCAGAAGCAAATGTAATGCAGGAAATTTTGTGGAGACATAGTTTTAAAAGTATGATAGTAGACAAAAGAAAAAAGATAGATAGATAGATGATAGATAGATAGATTGATAGATAGATAGATCATGCATACACACACATAGATTAAAGCCACAGATTTGCAACACCAGAGGGCAATCTTCTCTTGTGATATGGATAAGAAGACAAAGATAAAGGCCTAAAAATCCATACTGCATAAAAGTGCATCTATTTTTTCACACTCCCTATTTTTGAAGCACACAGTCATAGAACATTTTGCTACTGTACTGCATCAACTTTAAAGCTATGAAGCCGTGCATGATTTATAGCAGCCAATTGCCCAAAGTATTTTTGTTATCACTATTACATTTTATGGTAAATCACAGCTGCACTGTCAGCAGATGCACAATATTGGACAGATAAAAGTGAAAATCTCCAATGTATGCTTCCTCAAGATAAACATGCCATTATAAAACGAGACTTGCCAGCCTCTCCACCCCATTTTTATTTTTTTCAGAACACAGAAGATCTGTAAATCTTAGGTAGGTGCTAAAAGAAAACCATGGCAACCCAAGTGAACTTCCTCCACTGCAAATAGAGTTTTCATGTATGTGAATAACAGAAGAGCCATTGTGGCCATTGTTGGATAATAGGATACAATGAAAAAAGCAAGATCCTACCTGTTTTATAAGGGAGACACAATTATTCTTTATTTTACTGAATCACATAAATTAGTTTGTTTCTTTGATCCAGGTTCTTAAGTGATATTTTTATTTCTCATTGAAGGCGAGGAGAGAAAGCCACTTTAAGATAGTTGCGCTGGAGCTCTGCAGGGAAACCTGTTGTTCTACATATTGAATAGGATTTGCATTTGCCTCGGTAGTTCCGGATGATAATTTAAGATCTGGATCTGCTGCGCTGCAGTCGAGATGAAAGAATTACCCATTGTCAGTGGGATTTTACTGTACCCTCCTTTGTAGTAAACCTGTCAACCAAAGCATTTAAATCAGTCTATCTATTCCACTGTAGTATTTTTGCGTTGGAGTTTACCATGTGCAGGATTCTTTAAGAATGAGCTGACTGTTGCTTGAATTAATGAGCAAGGAGCAAATATCTTACGTTTCTTTCCTTTCTTGAGACCTGGCTTCATATCTTTCTGATTTTTTTCACTCCTGAAAGTTTAGTAAAGTGGCAGGAATGAACATGTTCAGCTTGCATCAGTGCTTCATTCTCTCACCGAGCAAAAAGGAGGAAAAAGAAAAGGTACCTGGCTGTAATAGCACATATGAACATATCAAGTTTCTTTGAGTTGTACCTGCCCTTCGGTGAACTTCAATAAGACACCACTGGAAATTAATTTTGGTACACATTTCACTTTAAAATACAAGTAGTCTTTGACTTACGATTGGTGGCTTAGTGACTTTTCAAAGTTATGACAGATTTGGAAAAAGCAACCTGTCCTCGAAGTTACAACTACCGCATTCCCCCTTCTGTTCACATGATTGCATTTAGGGTGCTTGGCAACTGACTCACATTTATGACCAGTTGCTGCATCCCATAGCCACATGACTAGAATTTGTGAATTTTTTGCCATTTTCTGAGAGAGATGCTGGATTCACTTAACAACCACCTGATTTCCTTAATGACTGTGATGATTTGCTTAACACCCATTGTAAAAACAGTCATAAAAATGAGACAGGTCACATGGTGAACTGCTTAATGACCTCAATGACTTACAGCCACAATTCCTGGCTCAATTGTGGTTGAAAAGAGCACCTGTGAAACAAACAAACAAACAAACAAAAACAGCAAAATAGGGTTGTCTATGAGAGGTGGTTTGCGGGAAGCTGAAGTTACAGGCTGTGATTCTAATTTGTTCACAGAACATTTATCATAATATCAAATCTTTCCATTTAGTCTGTGTGTTTGAGTTTGGATAGTTTTGGCAAAAACATTTTTTTTGGTAAGTCACAGTTCTAGAAGAGAAACTTGGGAAGCTGCTTTGTAGTGAACCAGATTCAATTAACTCATTACAGACTAGACAGATTGGAGCAACTCTTAGGCATGCCTATCAGGAGAAGAAGGAATTAAATCTGCATGCAAAGTCGAGGGGTTCTGTTCCTGAACTATCCCCTATCTCTTCATCTTAGGCATCTCGAAGGGAATGCCAGAAGGCATCTGGGGAGGTGGGGAAGATGTCTTTTGGAGAGGGGGAAAAATGCATATGCTTTGACCAGTTGGTTGCTCACTGTATTTTCATATCACAATCTACTCTATTTTTATCAGCTACCAACATAACGCAATTGTTACTTGAATCATGTCCTGTACAAATGTACTTCAAACTTCATATTTATCACTGGGATACTAAATTTGTGCCTAGTAGCATATTTAATGGGAAAGCACAAAGACTGAAAAAATATTAGAGAAAAGGCCTAGCATTTCCGAAGCTTCTTATAACTGAACAGCCTGTGCAGCAGATTTATGTAGAAAAATAGGTTGGCTTTGAACAATTACATTAATTCAGACTATATTTTTCACTTGTTTCTAAAAGGTTGAAGCTTATCATATCCTTATTCAATATTAATTATGATTTTAATGAAACTGCTGGGTAACTGAGATGAAGCAGAGATGATTCTAGTCAATTAGATCAAGGTATTATTAATCATATTAAAAGCCATTGTGTAGAGATAGGTAGGATGTACATCGAATAAATATTTCCCCTAGATTCTTCCTATCATGTAATGTATCTGATCTAGCTTCTACCTTATGTCAGGTGAGATACAAGACATTGTGTATGTTCACAGTATATTTCCCTAAACATATTTCTCTAAACATACACACACTTCACCTTCCATAGACTGGACAATAAACCTTAAACTACTATTCAAAGATATCATATACCTCTTTCTTTTTACCCAAATACTTATGAGAATACTGGATTATCTCAGGGGGCTGGCATTAGTTACCAATTTATCTAATAATAAAAACATTTTTTTCTAGGACTCTTAAGACTGGTTAACTCAAACAATATAACTCTGGTGGAGCATGCATCAGCAACAAGCAGTAACGACAAAATAGACATAGAACCCTTAAAAAAAATCCCATCCATTAAACTTAAAATGGCTAAGAAATTGTATAATTAGACAACAAAAAAGGAATCAGATCAACTGGACCCAACTAGGGGAAAAAACAGGCATTTCTAAATGCAAGCAAATTTGGGGCCATCATATATTGGGATGAATGAGAGATAATTCCAGAGAGCAGGGCCAACCACTAAAAAGACACACTTCCTAGGTCCCATAATAAGGTAATGTTTAAAGGAGAGGATCTAGAGCACACTCTCCTTATGGGAACCTGTGGGGTGGGCGGATGTTCCTGGGAGAAAGCAGTCATATAATTAACTCAGAATTACTGTATGCCATGTAGGGCTTTAAAGTCATACGGTGGCATGAGTGGTTAAGATGGGGGGTTGTTCAGTGGAAAGTTGGGGTCTTGAGTCAAGTACTGCTGTGTAATGGGATGAGCTCCTGTTGTCTCCATAGCTCCTGCCATCATCATATCAGTTTGAAAGCATGTAAAAATGCAAGTAGATAAATAGGTACCCACCTTTGGTGGAAAAGGTAACAGTGTCTGTGCGCCTTGGCATTTAGTCATGCTGGCCACATGACCATGGAAACACCTTCGGCAAATGCTTGCTCTTTGGCCAGAAACGGAGATGAGCACCACCCGCTAGGGTCAGCCACAACTGGCAGGAAAAACCTTTCCCTTTCACCTTGAGGGCTTTAAAGGTGATAACCAGCCCTTTAAATCACACCAGGAAGCTTATCAGGAGTAGCTGACTCAGATGAACGTAATTAACTGTACCAATAGCTAGCAATTCTGTTGCTTTCTGGGCAAATTAACGTTTCCAGACAGTTTCCAAGAGCAGCCTCATGTACAGCATGTTACAAGACCCCCCAAGTCCAGGAACCAATGCAAATGGTACACAAGACACAGGTGTGCAAATGCATCCCTGGTCACAGCTGCCATCCGTTTGAACAGGAACTGTGAGTCCAGGAGGATCCCCAGATTGCAAACTGAATATGAATATGAATGGAGTCTCTCGTTCCAGGGGACCCAGAACCCATAGCCACAACCTGTTCTGCCATACTTGACCTTCATATCCTCCAGACACGAGGATAGAACTGTGACAACTTCATTTCCAGATCTGGGGGTAGATATGTATAACTGGTATTATCAGTATATTGATAATAATTCACCCCATCAATGGATAACCTCACCCAGTGGCTACTTGTACATACTGAAGTCTCTCAGCCTTCAATATTTTTTGCAACATGTGAAAAGGAGGGATTTCATACATATACTTTAGACTAATAACTACCAAAGCTTAGATGTGTTACACTACAATTCTTAGTCCTATGCCATCTGGGAGTTATGGGAGGTGTATCTCAATATATTGGGAGGCTATGGGGTTGGGGAAGGCTGACATAGTTGATGCTGAGAACTGCAATTGTCAGAATTCATTAATAAAAGTAATGTCTATGCAGCAGAAGAGAAACATTATTATTAACTGCCTGAAGATAACTTTCTGAAAATTGAGACTTTCCCCAAAAAACTTTTTAAAGAAAGATCAAAAGTACACATCCAATTCTTAACCAAGCCAGAGATGGTCCATCATTACCTTGAATAAACTGTTGTATTTTAAACATTAATTAGCAATGAGAGAACCCCCTGGGCTCAATTCATAATTAGGTGCAGCTAATTGAGCAATTTTCTTCAACTCTGGAAAATATATGTTCAAGCCTAATTACATATTAGCTTGGGCTCCCTTGGGTTTCTGAGGACAATGAGATCAGATCCGTTTTCCAAACCCTTTTCTCCAAATTCTCTTACTTTTGGAGTTATTGCCTCAAAACTGGTAAAAAAGAGAGGGAAAAAACTTCTCCTGTAAGTTTGACTTTGTGTCGTTTCCACTTGCAACACAACTACAACTCTGACATCAGGTGCCAGAGGAAATACAAATTCTTAGGGTTTCTGATGGAGACTCACCAAATGGTATGATAAAAACTATATGAGAAAGATAATATAATAATATCCTTCTTGCCAGTGTCAGGTAAGCCATTAAGGAATAAAGTACATGAAGTAAAGGGTGTATAGGAAATTACTTTTATTTGGGCCAGATTAAAATGCAGGCAACTTTTATGATGATGATTATCATCAATCAGCAAAGTTCATTTCTTTTCTTGATCAAGGAATTGCATAATGCAAAAACATCCCCAGATTTAAATTGGATGCCCTGTGCATTTATATTCATGAGTCTCTGTCATCAACTGAATGAATAATGATATATCTTTAGGACTAGAAATACAGCCTTTCAAACTTACTGCCATAGTGAACATATAATTAATTAATTGATCAAACTTTTCTATATCTGGAAGACTGAATAACCACATCAATTTAAATTCTATAGACAAGTGTCAAGATATAGTCTGTCTTTATTTTTTTATTTATACGTAGAAAGACAGAAAGATCCAGGAACATTATATATCTCTTCTGTAACAAGAATAATTAGTCTTACATTTATATGCTTATGTGATAATATGTAGTTAAATTAATATTTAGCAGTTTATTCAACAGGAGGTAAATATAGAAAACGAAGCATATAAACTAGGAGTGTGCAGTTCCAAAAAGAAGCTCAGAAAGTATGTGAGTAAAAATGCAGTTTGCAACTCTTTAAAGTAGTTCTATCCTGGACCGCCTGGGACCTGCAGGCACACAGTCCTGGGAAAAGACATGGCTGCTTTGAAGAGCCAAAGATAATTGTTAAGTTCCGAAACAGTTTTTGGAAATCAGATCTGGAGTCTACACAATCCTGAGCTACAAGCTAAAAATTAATCACATTTTTAAACAGACTGTTGTATCATTATGGAAATTGTATTGTAATATTAGGACAGTAAGAAATTGGGAAGGCTGGCAGAGAACGTTATTCCAACTTTGCAATGGTAAAGTGTGCAATATCTGTTTCATATCTTTATCACTGTGTGAAAGAGGAGCAGTACACTGTTTATCCCTGCATGAAATCTCCAGACAACAAGAAAGAAATTATTTCATCACTTTGAAGTCTTAACTTGTAGCATCCAAAAATTAGGGAGCAGAGAATTGCTGTATTATTCTCCAGGCCAGAATAAGGGCAAAAAAAGTATTATCAAAGGAAAAAAGAAACTAGAAAATTGGCCAGAAAACCAGCCAAGAAAATCTATTCTAGACAATAAAAATCAAGAAACAGGTAATCTTTATTGACTACATTTGAATAGTTTGGAAAATGGTAATAATGAAGCTGTTTGGAGTTCATTTACCTGAAACATTGAGTGAACTTCCATACAGAAATAATTAAATGAATACACTTCCTTTATCGAGTATATCCCTCCTCAATACTGGAGAATGTATTATGTTTATATTATGTCTCGAAAAGAGTTACTTGGAGCTTAAAAACAATAATTGTCTTCACTTTTCTGGTGAGACAAATGTCTTTGGTGCCTAGTTCAAAGGCTAACATTTTAATCTTTTTTTAATACTTGGAGGATAAAGCAAAGGCTCATCAAATTGTCTGTGCATGTATACAGTCCTTATTTTTTGCATTTATAGAGCTCATTTAGAGGAATCATTTGAACATCTATATTCTTCCTCTTACCTCCCGCTGTCTTAGTGTAAAGCCTTCACAAGAATAGGTTACACAAAAATATGTTGAGTTTTTTTGCAACTCCTTGCATAGGCCTTTGTTATTGATAAAATGCACACCAGTGTTACATGCTGGAACCCATGAAAACCGTTCAACATCAAAAGGAATAAGATGAGGATACACTATGGCCTTTTGGCTATTTAATATAATACTGGACAAAGGTATAAAGTACTCTTGTGGTGATGTCAGATGTGTATTGATTGAGGATGTCAATATGTGCATATTACTGTCTATTTTACAGCACTTTCAAGAAAAAAACAACAATTGAATCATCTTATGATAGAAACCTTTGACCCTGGGCATGAAAATGGAAATATTCAAACTATTGCAGACTAAGAAACAAATGGACATTTTTGTGGTTCCAAATAAGCTACTAGCATTGTCCCCACTAAACCAATATTTTATTAGAAACAAGATCAAAGGCAATAGGGAAGACCCCTCTTAACAAACACATTGATGAATGAAGCCCATTCAGGTAGACATAAACACAATCGTATTTTTTTATTTGTGTTCCCCAGCAACTGAAATTCAGACATCTCACATAAATATATATATATGCCAATCAAGATTAGTAGCCACCAATAATTATTTCTTCCAAAATTTGTCAAATCTCCTGTTAAAGCCATCAAGTAGGTCACCATAATTCAACTGGGACAAATTTTACAACTATGTCCTGAAAATAAGTGCCTTCATCTCTACTGAATTTCCCACAATTCTGCTTCACTGAATGACCTCAGGTATGATGAGAGAAAGATAAATTATTATAAGAAAGGGATATGGACAAAACTATCAGCTCTTCTACTTTAAATCTTCTCAGAGGCACAGTACTCAAAGGTGCTTTCACCCTTAAACTCTTTTTTTCTTGGTGGTGATGGTCAGTTGTTTATTTCATTTTCTTAATTCACCCATGTTATATTTTACTTTTCTTGCATTAACTGGATATCCCCTTTGACATTTTTGAACAGCTTCTCCATTCTAAACATTTGAAGGAGGCCTTCAACCAAATCTTTTTTTTAATTGCTGTGGAAATACAGTAACAGCCAGTTACTGTACACACCACATCCAGTAAAAGGAAAACAGTCTTGTACTGTCGAAAAACACAGCTGACCAAAAAGTCTCTAAATGACAATGCTTATCTGAGTCACATATATTTTCATGGGTATTAAAACACATGTGCGCACACACCTCACACACAAAGTTCAATTGTATATGGCTTTGGATCACTAGGAAAAAACAAAATATAGGCTAGATCTGGAAGATGAAAACACTTTATAGAAACAAGTGATGGCAGACCACTTCCATGTCCTTCTCTTAAATGCTGCTCTAATCATTACTGATTGATGACAACTGTCAAGAAAATTAAAAAGATATCCCTATGAATCAGCTCAAGGGAATCTTTTCCAAATGCAAATTCCGACATTTCTTTTTTTCCAGTGGCTTCAACACCTAGCTAGAAAAGAAGCACAAATAATTTAAAAATCAGCTTGGCATTTCTTGTGCCACTGCTTTGAAATTCTTTCGAGCAATAAGCAGGAAATTAAACTATGTACAAAGCAGGAAAACTGCCTCTCTTGTCCCCCTGCAAGTTCTATCGGTTCATTTCAAGTGCACTTTGCCATCTGGATCATAACCTCTTCAGGTGATTGAAATGTACGGGTATAATAGTGTTTTTGAAGAACAGAGGTGATAAAAGATTGGGCAAACAAGGCATAGAAAAGAGTTTATTTTCTGAATTGCACACTTTATAGACAATATATAATTGGATCCAGCAAAGGAGAAAGGAAACAAACAATATCTGAGGTGTTTCGATATAAATGGTTTGTCTTTTGGGGAATCATGGTAATGAACATTGAACTGACTTTTTTAAAATCCCCGTTTAAAGGCCTATTAGTCTGACAGAAAAGGAATACCTTGATGAAGGAAGCATCCAACTTGCAGGGAACCCAGAGCCTTTGGCTTTACTTGGGCACTTCAGTCAGCCACAGATTCAGGATAAATAGACAGACATATAGATGGAATCTTTGAACAAGGTTTGTCTCAAGCAACCATCTTACAATCATTAGAACATCAGAATGTTATGATAATCAATAACATTACAAAGACTACAGAAACAGTACAACTGAACAGAATAATAAAGCAATCTGAAATAGCAAAATCATTAAAAATTGATTTCCATTATGGACTCTTCTTTCATTTCTTTAAGTGTTGTGTGCTTGATATGCTTAGTACTGTAGACACGTCAGATGATTCCAGCTCCTTCAAAATAGGTGAATGTCCTCTTAAAATATGGCTCCCTCCTTCTCCTTGGCCTCCTGAGAACTGTGATAGCAATAGTTTGAATATGCATTTCATATCAGTAAGATGTTGCACATCAGAGGGACAATTTACATGAGATTCCCTTATTCCTCAGCAACAGCAGTAGACCTGACAGTCCTGAAATGAAAATATGTCATTAATAAGTAAATATTTGATGGATAGGCCTACTTATGATTCTCAGCGGTAAAAATGCCTCTGAAAAGCTAAGACTGACCTCATCTTTCTTGCATCTTCACCCCACTCCTCATCAAATGTTGAAATGGTCTATAAATCTCGCAGCCTACAATGCTATCCTTTCTACAAGTAACATGTATGAAATGATAATCTTTTCCCATTTAAATTATAATGCTAAGAACTGGAATTTTTTAATATGAAAGAAAAACAATAAAAATTTTGAAAGATCTTAGGATGATCCAGCTCTTCAAAATGTCCCTATCCAGGAATAAGTTTAGGCTGTATTTGACTGGAAACATTATTAGTTTTTTCTTGATGCAGAAAAAAAATCACTTCAAGAGAAAAAAAAATCTAAAATAATAAACCATGCAATGTAAATAGAATGTAAATATGTAAATAGCTCATACAACACAATTTAAAAATGACTCAGGCTACAGTCTTGTTTCCCTTTACTTGAAAATCAAGACCAAGTGGAACAACATAATTTAATAAGTTCATTGTTAGCCTTGCTGCATCTTGTTTTTCACACTGACCCAATAGATGCCACTGGGCAAACTCATAGACGATATTTTCCTCTGTTTCTGATTCTCTAACTGGTTATTGCCCTTCTTAGAAATAGAATGTAGCCACTGTAACTATTAGCCATTTTAACCTCTAACCCTCTTTTCTTTCTGTTCAATCATATCAAGTCTCAAAGGCTCCCTAGACAAGTTTTTGCTGTTTTCTTGGCAAGGTTTTTCAGAAGTGGCTTGCCATTGTCTCTTTCTGAGAGAAAATGATTACCCAAGGTCATCCAGTTGGCTTCATGCCCAAAGCTGGACTAGAAGTCACAGTCATTTGTTTTCTAGCCTGGTGCTAGAAAAACTCCTACACCAAAGTGCCTCTTATGGAATCGTTTAGCGTAGTAGGTGGCCATCATCGCAGCCTCTTGGAATTTCATAGTTTAATTTTGTAGAAATTAAACAATGAATTAAATATAATAAGGATGAGTAGTGCTTCAGGTGGGACTTATATTAAATATAATAAAGCTGGGTAGTGCTTCAGGTTGGACTTCCAAAAGATGTTTCTGGTACTAAATTTACTCTTTGAAAAAAGTCAGCCCCTGAAATGCATTTGACACCATGAAGGTTTCTAAGCTTCTATCCTGTATTGTAACTGTCATGTGGGAGAAAACTGAGAGTACCCATGAACTTGGTTTTAAATTCATTTCCTCCAATTGTGAGCATTTCCATCCACTCAGTCAGGTTGCTGCTGAACCCTAAATTTGCTAGACTGCTTGTCAGAGGAGTAAGGAATTAACGATAAGCAACTTTCTGTAGCATTCATTTTGGGAGAGGGCATTTTAATTTTTTTCCAAGGTTCTTTTAAAACTAATTTTATGAGTAGGGCAGAAAGAAGAGGTACTCATTCTCAGTATTTTGCTGCTGAATTTTGATAGAAGGATCCTGGGAAGCTTGGGAGGTATGGGTTGGTGGTATATATGCTTCATGGGACTTATGAGTTGCCTCCTGGGCTGCTTTGTTAGTTTAATTTTTACATAACAGAACAAGTGGCTGAATGTGTTTTCTTCTGATTTTTCCTTAGTATGTTCGAACTTTGGAACACTTTATAAGCCACTGAGAGTCATTTTTGAATTTGATGGCATATAAATCTAATAAGTAAGGAAGTAAATAAATAAATAATTCACTCCCCATAATACAAAATCACTTCTTCCTTTTTTCTCATAGTCACTGACTATTTTAACTTTCAGAAAGTTTAAATGAGAAAGGTAGAGTTGCTGAAAAAGCAATGAATCACTCAAGCTGAACTTTAACACCCTTTCAACATCTAATTAGTTGAATTAGAGTCACTTTGCGGGAGAGTCAATCAATTCTTTAGCTTTTGCTGCCCCAATGGTTTTGGAATTTGATGATGTTATCATTCAGAGGTGATACTCACTTAGCATTTTAATAAGTACATTTTCTAGTCCTTTTCTGTTAAAATAGAAAATATCATAACCTGGAATATTGTTTTTACAATGCATTCTCCAATGGGACATCATGAATCCTCATCAAGAGTCATCAGTGCAACATTCTTATTACTCCTGCATGGAACAAGATAATTACTGTTAACTAGTCTTACTCTAAGATGTATATGTTTAATTTAACCACACATATAAATGATAGTG
>JANHZU010001593.1:173917-184596 GCA_032468055.1 Acrochordus granulatus
CAGAAACTTGAAGGAATGTACTGCTGATACCATGTTGCTGAGTATGGTAAGAGGGGATGAAATAGACTCTGCCTAAAATCCACAGCCATCTCCACAGTTTTGAGCATGTTCAGCTCTCATTTGCTTTGATTGCACCACAGGGCCAGCTGTTCTACCTCCCATTTCTATGCAGATTTATTGCCATCCCTAATGAGTCCAATTACTGTTGTGTCAAGATCAAGCTTCAGAATTTTGACAGAGGGGTCCCCAGAGGTGCATCATTGGTGTAGAAGGAAAAGAGAAGTAGAAGGAGCATCAGTATTGATGGTCAAAGTACTGGATGTTATTTTCCCTAGCCTCATCTGTTGCTTCCTGTCTGTCAAGAAGCTGGGTATCCACTTACAGGTATGGGGAAGCACAGTGAGCTGGGTCAGTTTATAGTGAAGAATGGCTGGGATGATGGTGTTAAATGCTGAGCTGAAACTGACAAAATGACCTGTGTATAGATCCTTGGGGATTCAAGAAGTTGTAGGATATAATTCAGTGTCATATTAACAGCATCATCTGCTGATCTGTTTGTCTGATAGACAAATTGCAGAGGATCCAACATTGGATGTGTGATGACTTTCAGATGGGCCAGTAACAGCCTCTCAAATGTCTTCATGGTTACAGATGTTAAAGTGACAGTTCTGTTGTCATTCAGCCCACTGATGGAGGCTTTCCTTTGAACTGGGATGATGGTAGAATTGCTTAAAGCAAGAAGGGATGGAGCAGAACTCCAGTGATCTGTTGAAAATCTGTGTGAAGACAGGCACCAATTGTGTAGCACAAGCAGGAAGGGGTCATGCCAATTGGGTCAGGCGCTTTTTTAATTTATTTTTTGTTGACATCTTTTTTTTGTTTTTTGTTGACATCTTCAGATATCTTTTTCCAGAATCACCAGGGATGGGGGCCCAGGAGGAGGTAAGGCCCAGGAGGAGGGATGGATGTGGTTGTAGAGGAAATATCTGCTGTTAAAGTGACTGAGGTGGAGATGTTAGCATTAGGTAATGGTGGCTATTTCTCAAACTTTGCAGTAGAATACATTCAAGATGTCTGCTAATTGATGGAACAGAGAGTGATGGATTTCTATAGCCAGTGATGTTCTCTCGGCTTCTCCACACAGAAGCAGGATCATTAGCTGAAAGTTGATTTTTCAGCTTTTCAGAGTAGTTCCTTTTTGCTACCCTGATCTCGCTGGTCAGATTATTTCTTGCCTGGTTATACAGGATCCTATTCTTGTAGGCTAACCCATTCTTGTAGGCTATTTATTTGTCATAATGAAGCTCCTTGAGTTTCACTGTAAACCAGAGCTTATTGTTGTGGTATATGCACAAAGTTTTGGTAAGCACAAAAATTAAATAATAATTCACAAAAGCTGATGTATGATGTCACAGTAAGTTCATCCACATCTGCTGAAGCAGCTTCAAAGACAGACCAGTCTGTGCAATCAAAGTAGATCTACAGCTTTAATTTTACCTCCTCAGACCATCTCTTTATTGTTCTGACTACAGGCTTTGCAGTTTTAAGTTTCTGCCTGTAGGTGGGGATGAGGTGTACCATACAATGATCAGATTGCTCAATAAATGCACAGAGGACAGAGTGATAAGTACCTTTTATTGTGGGATAGCAATAATCCAGGGTATTTTTGTCTCTAGTGGGGCAGCTGAAATGCTGTCTATATCTGGGCAATTCATGGGTGATATTTTCTCTGTTAAAATCCCTTAAGACAATAATTAAAGAATCTGGATACTTTTGTTCTGTGCAAAACCTTAGAGGAATATAGACTCCATCCGGAATGAAAGAAGAGAACTCTCATGGACAGTAGAATGCTTTACAGTTGAATAATGCCTTAAAGTCCACATTACAAATTTTCTCTAACACTGAGGTATTTTTATACCAGCTTTCATTAGTATAAAAGCAGATGTCCCCCCCTTTTCCCAGATGTTTCTGTCAAACCGGTCTACTCTGTGAATCTGAAACCCTGGAAACTGAATTGCTGAATTCAAAACAGTTTTGTTGGACAAGGTTTCTGTGATGGAACATGCTGCAGAGCTTGAAAAATTAGCATTTGTCCAATTTATGAGGACCATTTCATCCATTTTATTGATTATTGAGCTGAAGTTTGTAAAGTGAATGGATGGGAGTGATGAACAAAATCCTCTCCTTCTCTGTTTTAGTAAGGCACCCTCATGTTTTCCTCTCATCTTTGTTTTTCCACATGCATGCTTCCCCTTCCTCCTCCTTTTTCTCAAGTTGCTACAAAGTGTTGCTGCTCCCCCAACCAAGATGTCCTCATACTTTCTCACCTCTTTTTCAAAACAGGAGAAACAGGAGGAGAAACACTCATACAAAGTTGTCCAATGTTCGAGTTCTTTTCTGGTATATGTGATCCTCAAAGGGTTACAAACAACTGTTGAATTTGACAGAAAAGCAGCAGCAACAAAAACAAACTGGTACAAGAGCTTGCTTCACTGAAGCTGCCATCTGTGGTGCCATTTTGAGGTGAAAAAAATACCATACCATACCATATGTATGTGTGTGTACGTATGCGTGTTTTTATTATGTATCTGTAATTCAAATATGCCCATTTGTCAAGGAAACAAAATAGAACACAGACGCAAGGATCTGAGGATCAGACAGCGAGAAAATATCTTAGTCTAATTCATTGCTTTATTCTCTTTGTCCCAAGAGAAATGAGAGCATTGATGAGAATGTCACTGGATCAACCCAGTGAGTGTCAAGAATATCAAGAGCATACTCAGGAACTTTTACTAGAATTTGCATTTGTGTTTTCACCCACACAGATATGTACCAACAATGATTTAAAGCCCTTAGACATTATTTAGTTTAGGTTCTTACAAGCACTCTTCTACACCCCATGTTATGCTTCAGTTACTTTAATCCTCATGGAAGCTGGTATGATTCCACTGGAAGCAAGAATCTGCATTTTCTGACTCTCTTTTTGGTTTAAAGCAGGTTTTCTAACAGCTCACTGGCCCCATTAATTATCCTTGATGAATTTTCATCATGGTGGAAAGAAAAAAATCTCAGCTCACTATGTTACTGAAATCTTTCTACCTACTGTCCGATGGCCCTAAGTTTTGAAAAAGCTAAAACCAAAATTAGTTAGAATTTCTGACCACACAGCTGTTGGATTCGAAATTATTGCTAACTTTTGGAGGCGAGTTCCATGCTGGAGACCTTTTATACTGGCTAACTGCTTATTCAGCCTGATTTGCCCAGCATTCGGTAGAGATTTTCTCCAGCTCCTTTAAACTTTTCATACAACAGCAGCACTAGATGGGAGATACAGAATGGGATCCTTTACCTGGAGATGCTGTTCTTGTGGTCTGGATGATCCCAGGACACTTCTGCATGATTTTTCTTTCTTTTTTATTCCAGTATATGTGCAGTCATATCTTTATCACCTAAACAAAATCCAATTTTCCATTTCCAATTTTCCATTTCCGACTCACAGATTTGTATCCTGTATCACCAATAAGGTTGCTAAGTTCCTACCCACAGCAATTTTCATCCAAAGACTTAATCTTGGGTGAAATTTCTTTGTTAATTTATTATTTTGCATTAATCCTTTTTTTTAAAAAAAATCTCATCCTTTATACTATTTTACTCTGTTTTATTCAATTTTAATCTTATACTTGTTTTAAGTAGTTTTAGGTATTTTTATGACTGTTACACTGACTTAGTTGTATGCAGCCATTGGTTCTGAGTTTTTATTTTTTTACCTTGCTGGTCATATTTCGCACTTAAATAAAATTTGAATTAGAATGCTGACACTATTTATAAGATTATTATATTCTCATGTGTGTAAATGTTCAGAAAATGAGAAGCAGAAGAAAAGTATATTAAATATGAAAGGTTTGAGAATATAAAGGGAACAAGTTGGTTATATTGATATATTTCCCCTGCATCATTAGGAAAAAAGATTGAATATGTTATTGGAATGGGTTAGCTGTTAAAATAAGAAATTTTGCAGGTAATTTTGATGCAGCTCATTATAATTGGAAAACAATGGGATGGGGATGAGAAAGAGGTAAAAAGTTATCTGTTCAGTAATCTAAAATATATTCAGTGCTATTTAAATTGCATGCCTGATAGAAAGACAGCAAAGGAAATCCCACATGCTATTCTATTTATGGGTAACTTTTCTTTTCTTTCTTTCAAAATTTGCAAAGCTGTCTGCATCTTTTTCCTCCTTTAGTAGCTAAATTTGTTCATTTTCCTTTAGGGGACAAGTTTCCGATCTATGAATAATACTGCTCACCCAAACCCTTACCCCCCATCTCTACACATACATGTTAAACTGAGTTGGATGAAAATAAGGCTAAACTGCAAAAAAAAAAAGAAGAAGAAGAAGAAAAAGAAGAAGAAAAGAAAAAGTAAATATCGCTGGGATTATATATAAAAGACCATACTTTGAATAGTACCTTCCCAAGTCAGTTTGATAAATGATTTTGCATTAGTATAATAAATGTTTTCCCCAGGAAATCAGCTGGAAATTACACCGATACTAATACAGGTTCCCTTCCTCAGGGGCTATTTTTATCAGTGCAAGAAAATATCTTCAGCATGCAGAGGTGATTTGCCTTTTCCTTTCTTGTTGCTTTCTGATTTTTCCCCCAGCACGCCTGCCTGCCTGCCTGCTTGCTTATTATCTTGCTGTAATACCATTTGGTATAGCGCTATAATAAGGCACTATACAGTATTGATTAATTAATCAACCAAATAAGAATAGATCCCAAACATGCTCATAAAAGCAACAGCTGATTCTTCACCAAATTTAGCAATGAAGATTTACTTATGTCTGCATTCTGATTTCAAATACAAAGATAAGTCATTCAAATGCAGAATCATTGTGATGCAGTGATTAAGAGTCTGGATTTCTACCAGTTCTAAAGCATGTAAAAATGCAAGTAGAAAAATAGCTATCACCGAATCCAGTGGGAAAGGTAACAGTGTCTGTGCACCTTGGCGTATAGTCATGCTGGCCACATGATCACAAAAGTGTCTTTGGACAAATGCTGGCTCATCCGCTAGGAATCAGAGATGAGCACCACCCTCTAGAGTTGGCCATGACTGGAAGGGGAAAGGTTTACCTTTTTAGGATCAGGATACCAGGTTCACAGCCATTCTCAGCCATAGAGTAACTAAGAGGCAATCCTTATTTCTCAGCTCAACCTACTTTATAGGTTTGAAAACAATTGAAAAGTTTTGAGCTCCTAGAGGCAAGATCAGGGTGTCCTAATAAAGAAGATGCCCAGTTTAAAAGACATGATTTGATATCCACAAATTATGAATTAGTTGCCAAATTGTACATAAAGTCAGTGGGAAGTTCCAAAGCTGGGCAAATCATATCATCGGCAAAGGTCTCTCTTGGTATAATTACAGAAGGCAGCAACCAATTAGTGGTTTTCATCAATAAAAGAGGAAAGAGCAGATTTGTAACTCTTTGGGAACCATCAGAAACTCATAAAGCAAATTGGAGACAACATGGGATTTGCAAGAAAAGGAGGAAAAACAAGTCCCATTGCTCAAATTAAACTCAACCGTGGAGTATTGTTTTCTGCTCATTCTTCTAAGGACAATAGTTGGAATAAAACAGCACAGCCTTTTAGAAGGAGCAAAGAACAACTTATAAACAGTTATGTATTATAATTTAGATAGTTTTGAGGCCAGCTTATGAGGCTAAAGGCAGAAAAGGAATCTGACAGTTGAAGTCTAAAATCACTCTTTAAAATACTGAGAAATTATTTTTTTCCTGAGAGATGATTTAGTTCTTGAAGGAACTAAATTGGGCCTAATAAGAAAACAACTTTGAAAAGGGCTTATTGAACCCAGGCCAGAGGAGAAACAGATTATTTGAGGAAAAATAATTTTAAAAATGTGCAGCTCCTCAGAAGCTACAAAACATTTCTGTGCTTTTTTTCCCTCTCCTCCTCCTCCTTAAAAATGGTCAAGGTTTCCCCTTTCAGCTGTATCCGACTCTAGGGGGTGGTGCTCATCTAGGATTCACAACCAAGCATTTCTCTGATGATGTTTCCATGGTCATGTGGCCGGCATGACTATATGCCAAGGCTCATGAAATGCTGTTACTTTTCACACCGGATTAGATGGTACCTATATATCTACTTGGATTTTTATATGCTTTTGACCTGCTAGATTGGCAGAACCTGGGGTGAATGATGGTTGCTCACCCTGTTATGTGGCACCTGGTTCTCAAAGTCAGGCTGCTGACCTTCCAGCTGACAAGCCCAGCATCTTAACTGCTAGGGCATCATGCCTTCCTTCCTGCTTATAGTCATTTCATGAATACCTCCATATAGTTTTTTTAAAACCATAAGGAGCTGGTTTATGACTGCCTCCTGGAATGTATTATTTTTTTAAACTTCCCAGTCTACCCATTAGCCCTTTGATTTCCCTATGGTCTCTGATCCAACTATTAACTAGGTCCTGTTCTGCTTAGCTTCCAAGCCCAGTCATTTACTTATTTATTTATCTGTCTGTCAGATTTATATAACCACCCATCTCCATATGAGACTCCAGGCAGCTCACAATTAATAAAAGAAACCACAAACCAATATAATAAATAAAATATTAAAAATACAGTTTAAAAACATATAAAATCGTAAAACAAAATTCATAGCCAAGGTGTAATAATATATGAAAATGATCTTGGGAGACAGGGCAACATGATGCAACCAAGGAAACAGCCAGATAAAAGGCAGCTGAACCCACAGCAGAAATGTGGATACAACAAGAGGCTCCCTAGTTTTGGAACTGCAAAGTGGATGGGGAGGGAGAGAAGTGCTTTCAGATTTCAAGATTCTTCTAACATAATCTTATAATAAGGTAGACTTAGATCATTTGATCATGTTTCCTGTCTGCTCTACCTTGCAAGGCTAACATCAGTCATTCATGTCTCGTACTTTCTTCCAGAGATAAGAATATTATAAATGGCCTCCAGTTCCCAGGATTCTGCTATCCACCAAACATCTCACAGTAGTGTTGTTGCAATACCAATTTAGCTGACACAAGGTAATCTCCATATTAATAATCAATGCAGAGACTGGACTAGTTCTACCATATTTCCAGAACCCCACATCCATAGGCAGAATCATAATTTGCCTTAAACTAGTGTTTTTCAAGCTTGGCAAATTTAATATGTATGGACTTCAGCTCTCAGAATTCATTCTGGCTGGGAAATTCTGGGAACTGAGGTCCACATATCTTAAAGTTGCCAAGTTTGAAAAACACTGCTTTAAACATTCAACCAGGAATTAATATATTTCTCTAAGCATTTTTCAGTCAGGACTAATATATGGAAAAGAGAGACTGGGGATAGGTGTAAAGATGTGTGTCCAACCAGCATTTGTATTCAGAGTGAATAAGTTTCCAGGGTAATTGGAAATAGGTTATTAAAATCTCCAGCACAAACAATGAATGGCCATCAGAAAATCTCTATGTGGGAGATAGATAATAAGATCCTATAAATAGTGACTGAAAGTAGTGTTGAACTTCTTGCCTGAGCATCACTCTTGGCAAGAAAATGGAGTTTCATTTCTGGATAGAAAGGATTGAAGATTTTATATGCAATAATAGCCTATTTCTTTTTCTATTGTATATATAGTATGTCTCCAGATTTGGAATCCAATAAACTGGGTGGAAAGCAGTTCCTTTCCTAGCTTGTAACAAGAGATAAAATAAGAACAATTTTTTAAGAGAGTTGGGATCCAGACTTTTGCAAAAGTGGACACTCATCTTCCCTATTTAAGGGTATAACTTTAAACATGATATGCATGACTCTTGGTCAGAAAGAAGTTGCATGGTGCTTCCTTAGTCTGTAGGTTTAAATGGTTTGGATTGATATGTTTTCCAAATTCCACTGAAATCTATGGCTTTCTCTTTTTCCTAGCCATAAAATTTTTCCACTCAAAGCTCGTTATCTATTTGTCAAAGCTCACAAATTATCAGGAGAGAAATGCATGTTATAGTCATGATGCAATACTATAGTTATGATGCAATTGTTAACTTTTATTTCAATTAGGCAGAAATGGATATGGAACAAAGATTATGACAAAAAACATTTTTGCCATTAAAGGAAGCATTAAAATGTCACAGGCATTTTAATGTTGTCATGTAGGTAATTTTTTTCTATGCACATCATTTTACACCACAATAGACCTCTTCAGCCAGAGGGAGTAAGGCTGATTTGCATTTCTGAAATGTTCTTTGAGCAAAGTTGTTCACAGTTGCATTTAGATGATGAGCATTTTTTAAAAAAGAGCACATAATAGAAAACTCTGTATGGTTCAGAATCTGTCAATTCATACAGTAAAGTATGTGGTCCAGCAGATGATGAATGTGAAGTACTTTTCAAAGATGGCAGATTTTATATTTGCCTGGATCTATGACCCCCAGGTATGGCCTGCGGCTGTTAGAATCAGAATGCCAGATAGTAATGGATAGTATCCTGACCTACTGGTGAAGTCCTTCTTGAAAATGATGTATAATCAGTGATCCAGGATGGTAAGGAGCATAATACATGCCTATGTCACAACAGAAGAGAACATTAACAGATACAGAATTTTTACCTCTCTGTAATCTTCCTCTCTTTCTCTCTTCCTTCCTTTGAAATTTCTGTACACCCATCAGTCTTTGCAGAACACTTGGTTAGGAAAACACCAGGAAATGTCAGTAGTATATAGACTACAAAGTCAAAACAAGCTTCAGAGAAGAAAGCAATGACAAACTATTTCATATTTCAGCAATTTTCTCAAGAAAACAATACAGAGTTTCTGTGTGGTCATTATGAATCACATTTGATTTGAGGCAGATTTTAGATGTGTTTTTATAGGCATGAAGGTACTCCTAATGATTAATATGAAGTTGAGAGATGCTTCTCATCCTGATCCTGACATACCAGCAGGTGACAACTGGATAAGAGGTTGTAACTTCACCTCCAAACAATGTTGTAGATATCCCTAACTATTCCTTTTCCTTGAAGAAAATGCAACGACTGTCTCATTCATTGTATTTGTAAGCAGAACTTTGAATGTTTTGGAGTAGATAGGTGAGTAAAAAGCCACACCCATTAAAATAAACACCTCCTTTCAACTGAAAACAAAATGGTGAAAAGCAAAAACAGAGCCTCAGAAGAAAAATCACAGAGGAAGCTTTGACTTGACTTCTTCTGCAGATTCAAAGAAGCTGCTAATTTTAGTTAAGGTTTTACAACATACAGGAAAAAATATGCCAGTGAAGATTCTCAGTCACCCAGGTAGAATTGTCTGGAGGTTGAATCATAGCAACTGGTTTGATTTCTTTTCTTTTCTTTGCTTTGAAACATTTCACTACTTATGATAAACAGCAAAACATCTCAAACCAACAAGAAAAGAAGTCCAGTTGCCATGACTCAACCTCCGGACAATACCATAAGGAACAAAGCTCAATAGCTTAATCAGTCTTTTAACAGCCTTGCTTGCTTCCGTTTGCATTGGTGAAAGAATGCAGAACATCCTAACTGAATGGTCATTTGTTTTCAAAACATAAGAAATCCCTTTACACTGAACAATAAAGGTAGGAGATACAAATTCACAGATGAGCTAGAAAGGAGGGCCCCAAGTCTATCACACACATAACCGTGGGTCTTTGAAAAAAGTTTGAAGGAACTGTTGAATTCAAGGATAAAGTTTGTAGATTTTCCCAAATAAAATGTACTCCTAAGAATGGGGTTATGTCCAACATTAAGTCATGTCATGCTTTACATGTTTGCAGCTTTTCATGTTCTGGGAATACAGCCATTGTAGCTTGCAAACTACAGATTGTATTTTAGCATTATGATGAATCAATTGTGATTTATTCAATAAGCAGCAGATAAGCAATCCAGAACTTATCGAAATGTATAAATCTAGTTTCAAAGTTCGTAGTAACAGATACTTCTCCTCTGATGATGCATGGTAGCATCATTTTTGCCAATGATTCCCCTTCTCTTGCTTAGAAACAAAGAATACAAGTTTTCAGGAGGTTTTCTTTGGGAACTTCAATCTCCCTGCAAACTTTCTCTTTGCTCCCTTTTGGTTTTCACTGGAAGAGTTCTGTGAACCAGGTAAATGTAAGGCTTTTATAAACATTAACTTTATCACTGATTTTTGGAATTTAAGGTAGTCAAGTAATTCCTAGAATGTATGGAAGGTTTCTAACTTTAAGTTTGAGGGTTTATTTTCCTTTTGGTGTTTAGGTTTTAGCACTTTGGGTGGTGGAATTGTCTTGGTTATTCATTTAGTGGCCTTTATTTCTATGCTTTGGCTTAAGTGCCATATTTCAACAGTTTCAGTGCCAGTAGCTAGTTCTAATGTTTTAGCTTAGTTTCCACTTTCAAATAGAATATAAATATTAGTCAAGTGGGAGACAGAGTATTTTGCTTTGTTTTATTCTGCACATCAATCCAAATACAGTCCAGAAGGATGCTGAGGAGAGATCAGAATCATCCATTTAAACTTTTGGCTGTCTACCATCAGCTTTAGCCACTGCATGCTTTTTAATCTGAGCCATTTTTACTCTGCTGTTCATGGAGCCCAAAAGGAGCAATGTAGTCATTCCCTACATTTCCGGTTTGTCTGAGAAACTTAAAAGGATTT
>JANHZU010001595.1:16784-27497 GCA_032468055.1 Acrochordus granulatus
CTATTGGCCCCTAAAATCATCCACACAGCCGCACTCTGCACCAGCTGCAATCTCCAGATACTCTTCAAGGGAAGCCCCATGTAGAGCGCATTACAATAGTCCAGGATTGAGATGCCGAGGGCATGAGTAAAACATTACTTTTGCTGGTAGAGAAAAACATGAACTAGGCTGAATACTACTTCGTTATTTGCATCTAATGAGCTTTCTGCTCTTTAAAGCTTGAAACTACCTTTCTTTTTTTTCTTAATTTGTTCCCATCTGGTTTGTCATTTCTGCTATTTTTATTCTTTTGTTTTTTGTTGATTCCTTGTTTTAAAATGTTTTTAAATTTGTAAACTGCCCAGAATTGCTGGGAGTCTGGCAGCATTACATTATTATTGTGGTAATGGTGGTTGTTTAGTCTTGTATCATATCTGAACCATAACATTGCTTGTGTAAATCAGTATCTCCTATAGTAAAATCTCTGAAAACTCAGCATAGCATTATTAAAAGAATTCTAAGTAATACATTGCAACACAAATAAGATTAGTGGTCATTTATTCTCATCTCACTAGAGTATTTTTCCTATCTGTATTGTAAAATGTCTTTGGCCAGAGCTTTCATCTAATTATAGAATTACAAATGGTCATTGTCAAACTTCCTATTCAATACAAGAATGCAAATGAAAGTATCTATTAAGATATTATTGTTTTGTCTCTTACTTGAACACATCCAATAAATGAGAGCCTAGCTCTCCTCAGTTGAACAGATTTCACTGTTTGGATTTTGTTTTAATATTTGGAATATCTGTCTTTTGTAACATAAAATCCATTATTTTGTGTCCTGCTTTCATCTGGGACAGTAAAGAAGAAATCTTAATCTTTTTCTTTATATGTCTTAGGTACTTGAAAATCATAATATTCTCCCACAGTCATTTCTTCTCAAGCCTAAATATCCTCTATTCATATGTTCTCTTTAAGTCCAATTTTCACAGGAGTTAACTTCTAATTCTCAGATCAAGTTTTAAAATACATTGTTTTTCTAGGCCTATATCTTACTTTACATTTCTTCTTGATTCTTATAGTATGGTGAAGTTCTTAATTTGCTGATCTCAAACAAGAAGTCTGGAAGTGCAGTTGTGGAATTTGCTACAGTGAAAGCTGCTGTAAGTTATTTTTGTTTGTATTTTAATGTAGAAATATCAAGGTGTACCACAATGGTTATGCTACTGCAGGAGATTCTGCAGGCAATTGAAGAAGGTAGCATTTGATTAACAAATAGTCCTTGATTAATAATTGAATTGATTAATTCAGCAACCATTCAAAGTTACGACAGTGCTTATAATAAGTCATAGACAGACTGATGACTGCTGCCATAAATGCAGTCAAATCACATTTTATAACTGCATCACTTAGTGATGGAGTTGCTGATCCCAACTGTTGTTAAGCAAAGACTTACTGATTGAAATCCAATCATTGTTGATATTATTATTATTAAGATAATTGATTTTTATTAGTACTATAGTTGTGTAGTATCATGCCATCATGGAGAGCAGATGCTGGTGGCAGTCCAACTGCTGCTTCTCTGACCATATTAGTATGTTGTGGAAGATGACTGCTACATTACCAATAATATCAGAAAAAGTGGTTTCCTTCTGGATGATGGTACTCCAAGTGAGAACTGTTCTTTGGAACTGGTCCATAATTTGGGCAAGTTACTAGGTCAGTTGAGCAGCACAACATACAAATAGTCCTTCTTTAGGTTCTATTCTTGGTTCTGGTGAGTGAGTCATTAAGCAAAGTAGTTACTACGTGAAAATCAAGTGACTGTGGCTGTGCTTACAATTTTACTTCAGCTCTTTGCTTTATAGCTTCAGAAGGATACAACCCCAAACAGCTGGGTGAGCCCAAACAGTGGAGAAGGTTTCTGAAACTCAGTTCACAAGGAAGTTGGATGAAAGGGCAAATCTTATAGCCCTTTCCCCCCACTCCCCCATCTTTTGGAATGTTTATCCTGGTGTTGGATAATTAGCAAGGAGAGTATTAATGTTGGCATTTACATTCATTGGAGAGGAAAGGATTGTAAGAGAGTGGGGCACACAGTGGGAGTACACACAGAAAGGAATATGCTAGCTGTTGTTTGTCTTGTGCGCTGATGGCTGCAAGTGGTGAGTTGCTTAGGAGGCAGCCTTTGTATGAAACTGATTAGAATCTTGTCAAAATCAGACAGCAAGAGGGTTCTAATCAACTCATTAAGATCACAGAGCTGAGTTTATTCTTAGAACATTTTAGCTATGTGCTACACTCAGAAAAAGCAGTTCTGAAAGACATAACTTGCTTAGGCAATTTCTGCTATGTGAGGGAGGAGAAGGAAAAAGTAGGTCAGGCACAGAACAACTAACTGACTATATTGGTGAACACACTGAGAGAAAGAGATGCTGCAAAGGTTGTAAATTCAGGCATTGGTTGCAAAGTTTCATCACTTTGTAACTGCAAATGGTCACTGACTGAGAAAGTTATTAAATGATGACTGGCCTTAGTGAAATTACTCCAAGTAAAATACAAAGTGCTTACCATAGTTGAGAAACCACCCTCAAGTACCTCTGTGAGTAAATTACTATTATTCTTCTTTTTTATCTGCTTGTAAAAATGTCCTCCTTCTTGATATAGGTATCTATTAAAAGTTACTGGTAGGTATTGAAATTATTCTGTGAAAGAAGTACCAGTATATTGTAAAATGATACAGCGTACTAGAATCTTATCCTTCTACTGTCAAGTGATGTCCTATATCAAAATAATATGAACTAATTTGGCAACTTACGAGGGAACTCTGAGCAAACCTGGACTGAAGTTCTCAGGCCTTTTCACACAGCTGTTCAATTATTTTGCCTATAGCCATTCTTTTATTTACCTGAGTTCATTACAGGAACAGGGATCAATGAAATGACAGATTATCACAAATTTGGCTGTTTTTATTTGTTAGGAAATGGCAGTGAAGAATGAAGTTGGCCTAACAGACAGTCCTTTAAAAATCACCTGGCTAGAAGGTCAACCACAGAGCAGCACTGTGTTTGCTGATGGCACCATTCACCCGTATTTATCCCAGGTAACACCAATACTAGCTGCTTTTATTCTGTTTTAAAGTATAATTTGGTTTTACAAATAGTAAGAGTGTTGGCAACATATTCTTTATATTTCTGATTTGGAAGGCATTCTTTAAGCCTGTTACAAGTTTTTCTTTTCAGATTTATTATAATTTAAACAAATATAAATTTGTTTTTAGTTTGGATATCAACCAAACTATATAAACCCACTATGCTAGAAATAATACAATTATTACCAGTTCAAAATGTTGAATGAAATATCCACAACATTTATCCTGTTAGGGTTGATTACTGAAGAAATATATAAGCAGCTGAAGAAATGTGAGCCTTGGAAACAGAAGGATGTAATAATTTTTTCTGGTAAGGAAGTTAGGATGAAGGGTAGAGCAGTTCAGTGGGGGTGTTTTGGAAAGAGAGAAGTTCCCTGACAATGGGCTCCAGCGCGAGGCCAAAAGCTTGGAGTAATAAACTTTTAGTCCTGGTGACCATCTCCAATTGGTTTTTGAGAACTCATGCTTTAAACAGAAGTTGAGCAATCTATTTGATGCTGAAGGCTGCTCATATTATCAGATTCAGGGTTGCATACTTGCACATGTGGAATGCAGATTTACTTCCTCCTCCCTTTCCAGCTGTATCAAGTAGAATTGCTAGAAGGGAAACAACACGGCTTGTCTGTCTTCTATGGGTTAATCTTTTGCATCTGTGGACCACAGTTACCTTGCCCCTTTATTCAGAACAAAAATTATGCCTCTAATTATTGGAAATTCAATATGTTTAGGGAACCTGTTAATTTAATATGCTTTTTCAAATATGCAGTTATGAAACTGATCTCAGATACAAATCTCCTTGAAATGTAATTCTTCTTAAATATCTTAACTATATTTTCAAATCTCCAAATAGGCTATATCGGCTTTTAGACACTTTAAAATAACATTTATAAAAACAGTTTTTTTCTATATGAACAAAATAGCTCTTTCTCTTCTGTTGATGGCAAAAAAAATGTGTTCTTTGTGAAATACAAATATGTCTGCAAATACAGTATTTTATTTTTAAATGTTCATATATTTTGACTTTATATTTGCCACATATTTGAAAATCAGTTAACTCAGACAGAAAGCCAACTGAGTGGAACTAAGTGATGGTAGGAAAACTAGGGCTTAGGTAAACATAGATTATAAATGTGATCTGTGTTTCTATATTAGCCTTCTCCTCAATTTGGCCCTCCCTTGATTATAACTCACATCACTTCCAACAACAATTGTACATACGTAAGATGGGAATGCGTTCCTGTCCCCATCCCCCAACTAACAATCTGGTGTCTTGTGGCCTCTGCTCAAATGTAAATAAACAAAATTAAGAGACATTTCGGTCATCATTTGGCCTCCTTTTCCCTTTGCACATGACCTAAATACATTTTTCTGGCAATACGTGGGTGAAAAAAATATAGCTGTTATGCAATTAATTAGCAGGTATATTGCCAGCTTTTTTTTTTGAGAAGCATTTATTTGTTCTTTGTTTTGCTAACAGGTAATTTGGGCTTAATTCACAGTGGCTCTGAGGTTAATTGAAGCCTGTGTAGCTCCAGCTCAGACATACTTAGAACTCTCTGCAATGACTGGCTTCCTAGTCCAATTCCACAGGGCTGTATTTACTGCCACAGCTTATATTGTCCAGAATGCATTTAGAAAAGAATGCTATGACTGGTAATACTCAACCAGATAGATCCAGCAGAAACTACAGGTTGTTTGGAGCTGAGATTTTTTTTTAGGTTTGCAAGATTAATAGAGCTATCACAAGCAATCCCTGTATACAGTATATATTATTTGTTTTAAGAGTGCAAGAGGAACAATTAATTTCAGTTAAAGTTCTTGCTCATATTTTGGTAGAACTCTGGTGTTGAGTATTGCTTATTTATTTATTAATTAGATTTCTGTGCCGCCGAAATCTGGAGACTCTTGGCAGCTAACAAAAAAACGAACATTAAAAACATTAATTAAAACATTAAAAAATGTTAAAATAAAATAAAAAACCTGGCAGAACTAGAGAGGTGGGCTAAAAATATTTCATATATAAAAATTATTATATCATAGGAGGTTGTAACATCTGGCTGAACTGGCCTGATCTCATAAAAGCTAAGCAGATCAATCTGGTTAAGATTTGGATGAGATTTTACCAGGAAAGCTCAGGACTACATATTAGAATGAGAAATTTAAAAAACATCATGGAATAACACAATGGCAAATCTCTTTCATATATTGCCAAGAAAACATGGGTGTATCCATGGAATCACCAGGAATCAAGGTTGATTCAAAGGAGACTTTATTTATTGCTTCTTATGAAATATTTTGTTTCTTACTTATTTTATCTTTACCTCTTTTTATTAACAATGCATCTTGTCAAGAGGCTACCTGACATGTCTAAAGGGTTTTTAAAAATCTGGGAACTTCAACTAAGTCTGTAGCCTATAAGGTAAGGTAGTTATGTTCAATAAATAAATAAATGCCTTATTAGATTGCAGGGGTTGGACTGTTCTGCTGTTATTAGGTAAAACATTATTGAGTTTTGTTTCTGACTACACAAAACAATTTAATGGACTATATTGCAATTTAAATCAGGTCATGTACTCAATGTTCATATATCAGTAAACTGCGGATAAGCATATGATAAACATCTGTTATAGTGCTGAGTTAGTTTGGAAGAACTTGGGTTACTGAAAACCAAAATGACCCTACATTCAATTAAAATACCCTTTAATTACACAACATAGACCATATGGACTAGCAGTTTCTGAAACCCCTAAATTATTAGGAGAACTAGAAAATGTCTTGGAAGATTTTAAACCTTCTGTTTATTTTTTCAGATAATTGAACTATCTAAACAGAGATTAGGTCTTTGCCAAAATTTCAGAAGAAATAGTTAACATGTTATATTTTAACTAACCAATGATCTCATGATTTGAAGAACTAGCTAATGTTTCCTAGGATCTTAAAAAGACATAATTGATCAAATTTGCTGGACACTTCAGTTGATATGTAAGAAAGGTTTGTATTATTTCTTTAAGCTGAAAGATATACAGATAAGATAGAATCAAGTGAGGGGTCTTGCTCTCTCTTGCCAAAAGCCTGGGTGAATAGCCAGTCTTCAGGACTCTGAACAATTGCAGAGTAGAGGCCACCTACATTTTGTGGGGAAACTGTGTTCCAGAGGGTAGTCTCCAGATTTCGGCAGCATAGAAATATAATAAATAAATATATTTCATATATGTATATATTATATATGTATCATATATTTATGATACATATATCATTGAAGTGATATGGGCCTCTTCTGTAGTTATCTCTTTCCTTAATTCTCATGCTGTTGTTCATTTGATTTTGGGTAGAGAAATAAGGATTAAATATGTTAATATGATGAACTGATGTACTGAAATCCTGGAATTTATTTACAAAGAACATTGGCCTTATTGACCATGGAAGGTATATTTATTGAAAAGATGAGGCTACTTGGGGTTTGAATTCAAAATTGAACACATCAGTGTTGCCATCAAATTGGCTATTTATAAATGTCATGAAGAAAACAGTCACTATTGTTCCTTCTGATTAAATGCTAATCTACTAAATGTAGTCCTGATTAATTACAGTAATTAGGACTGGAATTTCTGTCACTAAGCAATAAAGTGATAACACACAATAATGCAACTGCATTTTTTAGCAATCTCTGCAATGGCAATTGTTGTTAAGTGAGGATTGTGGGTTGTGTTAAGCAAGAAACTCTTTGCAACTTACTGCCAACTGCCAACAAAGTCAGTGGGAAAAATGGCAGGAAGTTGCAAGCTGGCTGGCAGAAAGCAAGTGGCTGTTGATGATGGAGGAGGGTGCACAATGATGTAAGGTGGCTGGCAAGGAATGATGTGAGCACAGAAGGACTGAGGAGGATATGCAGGTGGCTGACAAGGTTCAAGATGAGCATACAGGGGCTGGAGGAGGGTGCTCAGGTGGCCATCAAATTGTGGTGCTGAGGATGATGCACAAGAGTGTGTGGGTGCCCAGGGAGGTAGTGCTGTTAGTGGGGAAGGGTATGCAAAGCTACAAAGAACCCTACAGCCAACAGCAGCAAGAAGCCCCAGACGGGCTTTAAAATCCATGTAGGATTTTATAGGTAACCAGCATCTTGAATCACACCCAGAAGTAAATGGCAACCAGTGCAGCTTGCAAAGCAGAGATATTACATGGATATATCAAGACATTAGTGCATGCACTATGGCATTTGGGACCAATTGAATTTTCTGGGTGGTCTTCCAGGGTATTCCCACATAGAACATGTCATAGTCCAATTGTGAAGAGATTAGACCATGACTGAATATCTGAAGGACCCCAGATATACATACATACAGGTACATATGTACATAATTTTTGTTCATTATTTGTGTTTTGTTTTCTGTATTTATGCTATCTTGTATGTTGTAGTTTTTCCTTCAGTCTGTTCATTTTTATAGCAAAAAAGAATATAAACTAAAATAAATAGAAGAGGTAACAGATCTTACAATTTTGTTTGTAATAAACAGAGTTTAGTCACATGTATTGTGACAACTGTTTCGTGGAAAAGGTAAACATCCTGTATGGACCTCTTGGGAGGACACACGTCATGCAAAATGTTTAAAGAGCTTGGTAGCTAAAAATAATACCTGCACACAAGTCCTGCCATTCCCTTTCTGAGCCTGCAATCCACACTAGAGTTGGAACTGAAACAATTCTATCCCATTAATTTTAATGAAAGGAAAAGGTTTTACAATTAAATGACTGAAAGAAACCAATGGGAATTTCTAGGTTTTGTGAGGTAGTTTTATTACAGATCTCTCCCTTGTATCCCTTTCCCTTGTCACCCATTGGGTTGATCTGTCCATTTGTTGGCAATTATAGGCCTGTATTGTGTAAAATACAAATTCTGACGCATTCAGTTGGAAACATCTTGTAGTCTGAACTTGTTCGTTGGCAATTCCCTTGAAGTATATAATGCTATTAAGTGTGTGTGTGTGTTGGAAGAATGAGAAAATGGCAATGGCTGACTGTACTTGCTTTTATCCTGAGGAAGTAAACTTGAGTTCATGTCTGATACTGACTTACTCCTATCAGACTGGAGATGAAACAGCAGTGGAAACCTTTATATATCAGGAAGTGTTATCACAATTCAGCTTTACCTTGATGATACAGCCATAACCTTAAGCATGCAGCAATATGTGGAGTTCAGAATTTAGAGGAAGTATTAATTCTGTGAGCTACATATGGCATTAGTCATGTTTATGTCTGTCTCATGCAGCTCTTTTTATTTTGGCAAGAAAGCTGTGGTGTAACTCTGATCCAATTTGGATGAGGTCCTTGCTGCTTTCTTCTGAAACTATGGTTTCCCCGTGCCAGCTTTTTGCTGTTTTAACTGATGTTTATTGTAAACCACATCAATGCCTGTGAATGATTGCTGGTAGCAAATACAGTAGTTGATATAATAGGGTAGCCTTTCATCACAATCGACATATTTCAGATGTATTTCATTACAATAATGTTCAAATTGGATGGAACTGTTAAAAGCTAATGTATTTGAAGGTGCCGAGATGAATACTTGTCATTAGAAATTAAAGAAAGTGCAAAGGAAATAAAGTGCATTGGTTTAATTTATTTATTTAACACATTTCTATACTGCCAATTTCCAAAGATTCTTGGTGGCTTACATCAATTAGATATTTATACATTTGTGTGTTACTAACCCCGCTCCCCCCCAGCTGACTGGCGATGTTCGCATCTGGGGCATCCTCTGCAGTTCCTGCTCCACCTCCAGCAGGAGGGAGGTTCAACTCTGACTCACTGCTCAACTCCGACTCGCTGGTCCCACTGTAGCCAGCCAGCTCCCACTGAAGTGATACCCATTTTATCTAATTGCTTGTTTTTACGTGCTTTCGAACTGCTGAGTGGGCAGGAGCTGGAGGCGAGTGACGGGAGCTCATCCTGTCATGTGAAGCTGCGGATTGAACCAGAGTGTCAGCCATTTCTGGTCAGCACAACTGGCATACTAAGCTGCTACGCCACCGGTTTAATACAGATTAGTATGTACATTTACATTTTATATTCATAGTATGATGTAAATACAGTTATTAGTATAATACCATCACCTCAAATTGAAGGCAGAAATTAGAGAAACTCTGTTGACACAAAGGAAGATAAACTTCATATTCAGAGTTTCCATTTCACTTTTTGATAGATCAGGACTCTTGCCCTCTGCCTCTAAGATAGCATTATGAATAACTGCTGGGCTCAAGATATTTAACATTATTTTACCCAAACAAATCCATGTATTCCATAAGACAGAGCCTCCTGCCAAAATCTGCCTTCTTTTGTATCTACACATATTGTCTAGGATTTAATTGGTCCAAGTACAGCAAGTATATTGCCTGCTCATCAAAATGAGATAGAAAATGAAGATTAATTAACAGTAGCTCCATTCTTCTTATGGGAAAAGGCCTATTTTAAAAAGAACCAAAAGTAATTTAGTCCATGAATTAGAAGAGACAGTATGATTAATTCCTTGGTTTTAGTGAACATTCCAGCTCATTTAATAATAAATTCTGTTTTCTGAGTGTTTGTAAAACATCATCCAGTAGTGAGGGCCCCAAGTCAAGTGTAAAGGAAAATAAAGGGTCTGATGGATCAAAGGAAAGCTTACTGTGCCTGGAAAGAGTTTCAGAGTTCATGATTTGGTCTTTGTAAAATAGATCTGGTGGTGTTTGAGTAGCCTTATGAAAATGGCAGGTGGTGCTTAAAATGGAGATATCTGTAGAGGAAGATGCTCTGTAGTCTATTATATTGGGGCAGCTGGCACTGTCCAGATATAATCGAGGTGGTTTAGGAGGTGGCTGTGTTTTACTGGCAAGATTTTGTTCACTTTGACATGAAAAATAGTCTGGCTTTTTTTTTAAATTTCTTAGAAATTCCTTTTTGTCATACTGTTCATTGGAGTCTAATGTTTGGCTGTTGTTCGAGACAATAGTCTGGTTGCCCAATTTCTTGTTCCTCCTGAATGAGAGCCGCTTGAAGAAACCTGAAGACCTGATAGATCCTCTCCGCCATGTGTCCATACTGAGAGAAGCAATAAAATGATGTTTGCTAACTGATCAGTATTTTTCAGGTAAACTAAGGCTTCTGGAGTCAGTGAACTCCTTTCTTCTGTAAGCTAGCAGAAGAAAAAAAGAGACGTTAACAATCAGGTTTGTGTATTCAAAATTAAAAAATACTTGCATTTTGAAGGAAGGGATGTGTAAAGGAATGCACCAGAAGTGGTTTTCACAATAATTCTCATTGCCCAAGAAATCAGGCTAGAATTCTGCAACCCCCCCAAGCAACTAAAATTTTGGGAAGAATACTGAATATTTTTTGATATTAAAGCCCAAATGTAAGAAAATATTGTGTATCTTAAAACTAACAGTCAGTTGAAAATGTACTTCAGAATTAAAAGTTCTATTACCAGTGTTTTTATCTGATATGCCTTTATATCTAAGCACAGTACAAGACCTACAAGGTATTTGGAAATAATAAATTCCAGATTCCTTTATTTTCTTATCCCCTTGAATGTTTATTCAAATTCCA
>JANHZU010001595.1:29895-42324 GCA_032468055.1 Acrochordus granulatus
CAAATTATCATTTAAATCATTCTTAATATCTGTTATGTTAGGCCTCCTGCTTTAATCTTCTTAATCCTAAAAATATATGATTTAATCTTTCAATCCTGTATCCAATAGTAATTCTATGTTCCATCATAGAAGAAAACTAATTTAAATGTAAGATGTTTATGCCAACATGAAATTTTCAAAATGCTAGCAGGATTAAAGCAGAACCAACCTACAATTCCACAGCATTTTCCATATATATGAACTTTATAGCAAATTGTTTTGGATGGCCATATTACACCTCTCTTGGCATTGTTTCCTTTTTTCAGCCTTTCCATTGATTCTGTGGTACTTCATTTGTACCACACCCCAGACCCAGTCTGAAAGGAAAGCCAAAGTCTTTTGTGGAATTAGAGCATTGGTAGATTATTCAGTCTTTTCTTCATTTTTGTCTAGTTTTTAATAGCCTTAATGAGAATGGGCCTGATAGCCTAATTTTGTGAGTGAAATGCAGTAGGGTATGTTTGTGAAGAAACAGATTCCATCCCTTTCTTTTTATGTTATTTATATCCTGCCTTTATTATTTTTATAAATAAATCTCGACAATGAACAGATCTAATATTCCTCCTTCTTCCTATTTTCCCCCAAAATAACAACTGGATTGGGTTGAGAGAGAGAGTACCCAAAGCCACCTAGCTGGCTTTTATGCCTAAGGCAGGATTAGAGCTTATGGTCTCCTGATGTCTAGCTTGGTGCCTTAACCACGAGACTAAACTAACACTATAATTACAATGTCTCCAAAATCTTATCTAGAAGAAACAGAATATAGAATTGGCTTTCCCCTCCCACCTTTTCCATATGCACTAAAGTTTCTATGGGTAATTTATCTTTAGGACAATGTTTCTCAATCTTAGCAGCATTAAGATTTGTGAACTTCAATTAAAAGCCACAAAGGTTGAGAAACATTAGACTATAGTTCCACACATTCTATTGGTCTCTCTAGACTAGGTTTGTCTGTTTCATTTCTATAGCTTCCTCAGAAATCTTCCAAACACTTTTCAGGCTTGAAGGCATACACATAGGTTGTCATTGACTTACAATGGCAATTGGGATTGGAATTTCTATAGTTAAGCAATGCAGTCATCCAGTGTGACTGTATCACTTAGCAACAGCAAACTGCAGACCCAGTTGCTGCTGTTAACTAAATCCCACAGTCATTAGACAAGACAACTCCTTGCCAGCTTTCCATAATCAAAGTCAGGAGCCTGCAGGAAGTTGCAAGTCCCAGATCAGCAGGCTGGTAAGTGGCTGCTGCTGGGTGGGAGAGGGAGTATGTGTGGGGAAGAGTGCAAAGGGAAGGTGAAGGGTGCTGGTTAGGGAGTGTGTGTGGGTGCATGGGAGGTGCTGTATGGGTTGAGAGGACACATGAAAGATGAAGGTCAAAGAGGGTGCATGAGTCAAGCAGGATGCATGAGACACCACCCACAGATCAATGAGGGTGCAAGGTATACATAAGAGACATGGTGCATGTAAGAATGGGTCAGAGATGGTGTGCGAGAGGTACAACACAGGTCGGAAAGTTCTTTCTGGGAAAGCTGGAGAAAAGGTTGCAAATTTATTTATTTTATTAAATTTATATGCCGCCAAATTCAAAGCAACTCTTGGTGGCTTACAATAAATGATGATCACATGAACCTTGGTAACCAGTCCTAAGTATGAACAGGTTGCCAAGTGCCCAGATCACAATAATGTAACTGTGGGGGTGCTGGGATGCCAACACTCTGCAAATTTATTGTAACCACCATTTGTTCAACACTGTTGTAACTTCAAATGGTCACTGAACAAATGTCATAGATCAAGGACTACCTGTACAGCTACCAGGAAAAATCAAGTGACTTGAATACTGTCAATTCGAGTAATACAACAATGCTTTTAACAAACCGACTCTTATTTGGAACAGTTATAAGCTTTTTTAAAAAAGAAATATACTTTATAAATAAAACCTTAGAACATAATCTAGAATAATTGGTTCTAAGTATCAACCCTGTTTAAAATGTGGGATCTTAAGCTACTTAAGTTTGAAGTATGACTATTAAGCACATTGGGACATACAACAGAAATTTCTTTTTATCACTTCCTGCCTGATAAATAATGCTATGCACTGTGTGCAAAGTTTGTTTTGTTCATAAAGAGCAATTTTAGTATCTATAAAGTTTAAACTCAGCTGAAAATGCCAAGAATAGTATTTCCTGCTGAGAGCCAAATATATTGCCAGTATACATCAATTAGTAATTTTACAGCTGACCTAACTGTAGATTCTACATATGTCTGTGTTGTGAGAGCGGGGTGATGCTTTGAATATTTCATCCAGAATAACATTTATGAAAGACCTAATGGAGATTCTGAAGTTAACTGCAGTCACTTTTTTCCCACAGGGTTCAGTAGTCTCTGAGAGAGATTATGAAAGTCTTGTGATGATGCGAATGCGGCAAGCTTCTGAGAGACAGAAGCTGATTGAACAGATGAAACAGGAAGATGAAGAAGAGTCTTGTACATAGCAGAAGAGAAAATGGAATTCTCATCCATTTTTGCTTATAATTCTTATATCAATAAAAACTATTGAAGGAAAAACTTCTTCAAAACTACTGTAGTTTTCTCAGAAGAGTAACTGATTACCCTAATATACAAAATGAAAATTTCAAGAATCTCAGTGTATAAATAAATTACTCTGACATCTGGAATTTATACAGTTGTACCAAATCTTTTTTGTTCAGTCATCCAGTTGTGTCTGACTCTTTGTGACCCCATGGACTGCAGCACTCCAGGTCTCCCTATCCTGCACTGTCTCCTGGAGTTTGCCCAAGCCCACGTCCATCACACTGACTATGTCTAACATCTCATCCTGTGTGTCCCCTCCTTTTGCCTTCAGTCTTTCCCAGCATCAAGGTCATCTCCAGTGAGTTCTCTCTTCTCATTTGGTGGCCAAAGTACTTGAGCTTCAGCTTCAGTATCTGTCCCTCCAGTAAGCAATCAGGGTTGATTTCCTGTAGGATTGACTGGTTTGATCCCCTTGCGGTCCAAGGGACTCTCAGTAGTCTTCTCCAGCACCACAATTCGAAGGCATTTCTTTTGATGCTCAGCCTTCCTTATGGTCTGACTCCCACAGCCAAGGTAACTATAAAAATAATTCTAGTTACCTTATTTGTATCTTCATAATAAACCTGTGAGGTACATTTGGTTGAAAGCTGAATTGTGATCTGATCCATTTCCCCAATTCTCATCTAGCACTCTAACCACTATTGGTGGCCATTATAGCCACTCACATAAGAAAATTGGACCACTTACCAAAACTGGCAATGCAATGTAAATAACAATTTCAGTTACAAAGGGCGTTAATTATATGACACTTCCAGTTTAGCAATAAAACAATGTGAAACTAACATTCCTTGAATGAGGGAGAAAAACTACTAAATCAGTGTATTAATTTAATTAATAATTAATATTTAATTACCTGCCAATATATAACCTGTATATTTTAGAGTTGTGTACCCTTCTGGATACTCATAACTTCAGATTGTTGCTCAAGACTTAATGTGGTTGTCAATTGGTATTCTATAGAATTTGGTGACATTTTAAAACTGCCTGATAACAAATAGTTTGAAAGACATTAGGCTGGTTTTATTCTTTTATCAGATACTTTTGGAATGGTTTTCAGCAGACACAGTGTAAAATGATCCCAACAATGAAAAGGCAAGTTGGTACAATTAAAAACTGATACAGAAGTATTTACAGAATCTTTTCTCTACTATTTCAAGACATACATGTAGAGATAATGGAAAAACTACATATCACATCCTCCAGATTCTAATTACACTCTTGAATGGGAACACTGTAATATATTTTAGGCACATCATATAATCTACAGAGATAAATTTGCGTGGTAACAATATCCCTATCAATTTAACAGCAATTTTATGGATGATCATACTTTGCCTCTGTGTCACACCTGATCTAGCCTGAAACTGTTACTAACATAGTGGATTTAATGCCAAGATGTCATAGTTCAATAATTAAAATGGAGATTGTTACAGTAACGCGGCCGGTTTCAGATTGGCACCTGAAATAAAGCTTAATAAGGATTCTTCTCTTCAGGAAAGCTTCAGCCTCAAAGCACTGAAGTAATGGGCTTCTCCATGTTTCCCAGAATGAAGTTGTAGCAGTGCCTATGATTTTAAAGCCAGGTTTTGATAAAGTCTTGCTTCAAAATGCCTAAAGATGAGCAAAGCAATCTTAGGCTTATGCTGGGTGGTTTACAGCAATCTTTTGTGGAGTGAGAAAATTGTCTGTCATTTCTTTGTGAAGACACCACACCAATGTCTGTCCCACTCCTGTCATGCTGATCACCCGATAACCACACTTCTCCAGCTTATCCAAGACGATCCGCGGAGCATCATGCACATAATACTCCCAGCTGTTGTAAAGATGAAATACAAAAAATGAAAGATTGAGGTTCTAAGAATGAAGATGTAAAACCAGAAAGTTAACTTGAAAAGATAAATTTAATATGTGGATCAGAATTTAACATTAACCTTCTTTGCTGTTCAACATTTCTGAAAGCTCACCCACATCTTGGAAAGTAAAGATGGAGTCTAAGGGCAGCTTTATTCATAAACCCTTATGAAGAGTTCTGGAGAGTTAAAAGCTTGCCCATTTTTAAAAACTTGGTTTTAATAAATTATTTACCTACAAATTGTTCATAATATTATTTATAACAGTTTAAATGTTATACAGTTACAGTTATACAACTCTACCTTAATCTGCTCTAATATTTTACAGAGCTCTTTTGGATTTGTACTTATATTTTCATCTGTGAACTGATCTTTCTGTTAGTATTTTTAAATGCACAGTTTGCAGTCATAACATTATATCCCCCTGAAATTCACCCCCTTTCTGCTTATTTATGGGAAAGAAGGAGGTAGTTACCACCGCAAAGCAAGAAAGGAAAGGACAACAAATGTACAGTAGCAGAAACATTAATGGGAGGAGGAGAGGATGACAAAAGCATTGTGCCATTGGGAGCAGAAGCCCTGCACCTTTTTGTATGTGGACCATGATGCTGAACCCTCATAAGAAAAGGATAAGCTTATGACATGACACTATTTTTGCATTGTTGACAATGTACCCAAGCCTGCATCCTACCATTACTGAACATAGTAAGAATTTGAACAATATTTAAAGATCCATGAGTCAAAAATCAGTGCAAAAACTGCAGGGGAAATGACATTTCTACAAGATCTGGAAGAAGCTTTCAGGTGGGACTGCTTATATAATCCAAAACAGCACAGATTTGTTTAAAATGGGCTTGCACTAATTTACCTATATACATAATTCCTATAATTTACATTAAAACACAACATATTTCATCATAGTAGCAGAAAAAGAACCCATGGGCCTATTTAGACTGCTATCCAGAGGGTATATTCAAGATCCTTTGACCTTCTACTGGACTGCACAGCCCTTCAAAGAAGAGATACCTTCAAAGAGCTACCTCTTCTAACAATCTTCCAATAGAAGAGTCATTCTCAAAGCAGGACCTATGATTATTATACACCAGCTTCACAATTGAGCTTTTAAGCTTGCTTGCATGTAAAAGCTATGAAATCACTAAGAATAGAAACATCAACATGATGAAAAGCTTATACTGACTTATACAATGGCATGCTTTCGAACTACATAAATATGATTGTGATCTCTCTTCTTCACCATATTTTAGTTCTAATACCTGTGGAGAAAAGTTAATCAGAAAAGAAAACACTCCTTATTTCTCATTTTCAAATCTAAAACTTTGTCTTCAGCTGATTTTACATTTTTTTCTAGGTCTTCAGAAATAACTAACCCTGGAAACAAACCCACTTCATGTACTACACTAAGCCATGTGTTGTTTCATTCATGGTTTGTTCAGTAAGGAACAACCAACTAAGTTGAACTAAGATATAAATAATAGTTTATAAACTACAATTCTGGGTTAAACGTAACTTCTTCAATCAAAACTATATTATGACTTACCAGATGTGTATTTACGTTCACATTTATTTACAGTGTTTCAAACTAAATATTGTAGATGACATTTTGCACTTCAAACATGAACTTATAAAGAAAACAGATGGTATAAAACTGGCAAAAGCCCAATGCATTAGACTGGAAGATAGGCACAAGATTGAGTTGGAATGGGGGTTGAATCAAGAAAAGAACTGAGGGAAAATGGATTGGTCATCTGGATTAAATTTTCTCTGACATCTCATTAAATATGATTCTAGAATTGTTGTCACATGGGGCATTGTGGTCTAGCAGTTAAGATGCTGGGCTTATTGGCCAGAAGCTTGGCAGCCTGAGTTCGAGACCCAAACACTGCCGCATAATGGGGTGAGCTCCCATCCTGCCTACCTAGCAGTTTGAAAGCATGTAAAAATGCAATTAGATAAATAGGTACCACATAAATTGGTGGGAAGGTAACAGCATTCCATGCGCCTCAGTGTATAGTCATGCCAATCACATGACCATGGAAATGTCTTCTGACAACACTGGTCTTCAGTTATGAATTGGAGATGAGCACTACCCCCTAGAGTCAGACACGACTGAAAGGGGAAGCCCTTACCTTATTGTTATAATAGTCATTTGGGCTTTAAATTAATGAAAAAAGTTCAGGAAATGTCTTTGGTGCAATAAAATTATCCATCCATCTTGAAGAATGCACACAATTTTTCAGAGCAAAAGAATGAAGATAACTAAGAGGTTATGGCTAGGAATATATAATTGGTTAATGAAAGGTTTCCATCCAACTGGGCACCAGATCTGGGAAGGCTATCTTGTGTTGTCAAAATTATGATACACAAAAGTGATGGAAGCAAGAAACAACAACCAAAAAGAAGAATGAAATTCCCACCTTAATACTTACAAATGATTCCCCAGCATGTTTCTTTTTGTGGCCCCTAGATAGAGCATCAAGTTGGGATCTGAATGTTCATCACCAACCATCGTGGGTCCAACCTCCTGCACAGAGAAATTTATTTATTAAACTTATAGGTTGCCCATCTCACTATCAAGCTATTCTGGGTAGTTTACAATGTCACAAATAATAACAAAAACAAAGATTAAAAACATTAAAACACTGAACATTAAAACCAAAACATTAAATTTAACAACAAGGCAAATGAAAGCACCAATGTGTAAACAGGATGGAAATGGGATCTTTTGCTAATCTACTAGCCACCTCCAAAATGAGACACCTGTATCGTGCTCCAAGCCAGTTGGCAGAGCCAGGTTTTCAGGCACTTTTGGAAGGCCAGAAAGGTGGGGTGGACCTCACCTGTAAGGGCAAGATATTCCAAAGGGCAGAAAAGGCTCTTCTCCTACATCCCACCAGCTGAAGTTCCTTGGTCATGTCCCTTCTGCCAGAGCAAGTGGGGCAGATCAATCCTCAAGCAACCTGGACCCATGCCATAAAGGACTTTAAAGGTTATAATCAACACCTTCAATTGGACCCAGAAGCAAACCAATGCACTTTGTGCAACAATAGTGTGACAGGGCCATCCTCGGGGTCCCTAAAACTTCACATTGCCAAATTTTGTGATAGCTGTAGCTTCCAAATATTCTTCAAGGGTAACCCCATATCACACTGAAGTAATCCAAGGGTGAGAGTCTGTATCATCACATAACTGTGTCATGATCCAGTCAGATCCATGGTCCCATGAAGTGGTCTGAGAACCACAAAAGCTTATCCAAAAACACAGAACCAATGTTTAAGATGCCCAATGACTTTGGTTATTTTTTCTTCAAGATATTAACCAAAGTAGAAATTGCAACTCTACACACATTCTTGAGCAGTCTTCCCCAAACTCATGCTGTCCAGATGTGTTGAGATTATCACTTCCAAAAATCCCAACCAACTCCATTTCTGGAAGTTGTAGTCTCCATACATCTAGAAGGTGCCACGCTGGGAAAGGCTTTGCTCTAGATCTAGTTCCAGGTGGACCCTGCCAATGTAGAAGAAACGGTGAATTAATAAGAAGCATTAAATGTTTTTAATGGTTGTTTTTTGTGAGCCGCCAAGAGTCTCTGGATTTCGGCGGCATATTAATTAATTAAATGCAGTTGTACTGTCCTGTAGGGGGGAAACAGCGTTAAGCTTAGCGGATCGTAAACAATCTATTGCTACAAGTGGCACTAATGTACCTACATCACCATGCAAAGGTCAGCTGTGAAAAGAAAGCCCGATCCAGCGGTTTTAGCGCACGCAAATTATACCAAGTGCCTTGAAATATTTCAGCATCCCCGAAGTCGCTAAACTAGGCACGAAGGGGACTAGACCAAAGGGGGTCCGAACCTATCTGCACGCGGATTAGCCAAAGAAAGAAACAGGCGTCCATGTAGTTCAGCCAGGTGAATGTTCCCAGAAATCGGGCAGCTCCTGCATTCTTTCTTTTAGCAAAATAAAGATAGCAGCTCCCCCGCCCCACAATATCTTCTCCCGCACGCGCTGGCTTTCTCGGTATGGGGCCAGCCAGCGAAGGCTCTACATTCCAGTAATGCTGCGTGCTTGCTCTCGCGCTCTCTCTCGTTCCCTCTCTCTCTCTTTCCTTCTTCCTTTCCCCCTCGTTGCGGCCCAGTCCCCGGTCGCTCACCATGCGGATCTGAGTGCTGATGAGGACGTACGGCATGATCCCTCGCCCCACCCCGGGTTGTTCAGGGCGGCCGCCGCGCCGCCTCCTTCGGTTCCCCCGTTCAGCCCGTACGTGACATCCTCCCAGCGCTCCGCCCTCCCCGGAGCAGCCAATCGCCGGGCGAGCTGCCTCAGGGCGGCGCCGGCGCGGGAACGCTGTCCGTGAGGCGAGCGTCACGGCCGGGCGCGGCTCGGGCCCCTGAGGAAAGGCGTGAGGTGGCCGAGGCAGCCCGCGCAGCCGCTGCCCTCCTCTCTTCACTGGATTTTCCTCCGTCGGTAGAGCTGACTTTTCAGAACAAGGGACCCTTCGACATTCGCGCAGCAAATAAAATTTCAGTTTACTCTCTGCGCTTCTGCAGGTTCATCCCCACGGGAGGTTTGCGTGCGGGAATGAGCGGGCGTTAGCTCTGTGGGTGTTCTTTTATAGCCCCTCTTTAGCATCCCCTCCCTTTCAGATGTGATTATAAACTCATCGTTGTGCGCGTCAGTACTTAATAGATTACGTGCCTGCATGCTTACTGCGCCTAGTTCCGCAGATTGTAATTAAAAATATTTTTAAGAAATCCCATTTTATAACCCTAATTAGGATGTGAATTATATCTGATTCTGCAGAAATGTGGCAGTTAACGTGACGAATGTCGGGGCTGGGGAAAAATTAAACGGCATAAAAGCCGATGGCATCTGTAGGATCCAACATTTTCGTCACAATGATGAAGTGGCATGCCATTTCATGGCAGGCTTCCCTTTTTTCATACTTATTTACCATATTTATTTATCAAATTTATATGCTGCAGAACTCAAAAATGACTCTCTGCGGCTTACAATTACTCGCATGCTACATCATAATTCATGGACCAAGTGGAGCCTGCAGCTCTGCTTTCATCATTTGTTTTCTTTTCTCTCACACCTCCACAGATGCTTCTGACCCCTACCTAGGCAATAGGTAGCTGGTGTTGGCTGATCTAAAAACCTAAGCAGGATCACACCTGATTAATATCTGGATGGGAGATCAGCAGCAAATAACAACATTGGTAGGTTGGACTGTGGAGTTGCAAAAACATCCCAGAAGAAAGTGATAAACATCTCTTCTGCACTGTTGTGACATAGTTGTGCCCATGATGAGAACTGAAGTCAAATGAGTCTCAGTCAATGTTGGAGGATACTTTGTTTATCACATTTTTGAAAATCCATCTCACATGCAGACAACCAACTCTCTTGAGCTAAAAAAAGGCTGTGAGTTCTAGTCTTCCCTTAATTACTCTCAGCCACAGGTTTGTTGTGGGGAAAACAGGAATTGGGAGCATGAGGAATGTATGATAGACAGACAGACAGAAGCAGAATAAATCGGAGAAATAAGTCCATAGTGCTGGGAAATGTGGAAAGAAAAAACTGACTAGCAGCAAGGTAGACGGACTCGAGTTACAACAGCAGTGAATGCACTATTGACAGCTTTAAAAGACGACAGATCATCCTGGAGGAAGTCTTAAGAATCAATTCCTTGGCAGCACGTAATCAACAATAGTTTTTTTTCAGATGGGGTCAATTGCAACATTAAATACAGTGGTACCTCACAAGACTACTAACAAGATGTGAAACTTACAGGACGACCAAAAAAATTTAATAAAATTTATTCCACTAGACAAGCCGTGACTCACACAAGCAAACTTCGCGTGATAACTTGCGTGTCATCAGTCTTGTTCAGGCAGCAACCCCAGACGAAGTTTACTCCATCGCGTATAGGCGGCAAGTGCGCATGCACATTCTGCTGACTGCTGCATGCTTTACTCCATTGTTGCACTGGCGGCAACCCCACGTGAGAGTTCTGCCGACGTGGCAAGTGCACACACGCATTCTGTCGGCTCTGCTGCGTGCAGTTTCCTCCGTTACTGTGCGTGTGACTGACATTGCCAGAATCCTGATCACAATGAGCCCCCCTCTCTCATTGCATAAACAGCGTAAATTAAGTGAAAGGCATTCAAGAGATGGAACTCCCGAGACTTCAGGCTCCAGATTCAATCTGCAGGCAGCCCCCTCCCCCTCCTCTTCCTCGCACTAGCCAGGATATTCTCAAAGTGCGCGGATGCACACACACAATAAAGCAGAAATTGTCCTTGTCCTTGCCCAAAATAAAGCAGAAATTTCCCCTCGTCGCTTCTCCCCTCACAGTACGGAGGCAAGAACCATTTCCAAACCACCTATGACGCCCAGAAAAGCTGAGGGAAAAGGCCCTATTGCCTTGAATGGCGGCGGCAGCAGATCCTCCGAGCCAGCAAGCAGCAGCCGAGGCCAGCACCTGCCTTGAAGCAGATCCATAAGTGCTGGTTAGTTTGCTCTATTTCTGCTTTATATCGTGTGTTAATCCTGGTTACTTGTTTCAGATATTAGGGACAATCATTTCTACATCAAATTCCGTTGAAAATGATTTTTGGGGGCAATGGATCGTCCGATTTTCTATTGTTTTCAATGGGAAACCTCGTTTCGCTTTAAGAGCATTTCACGCTAAGAGTGTTCTTCTGGAACAGATTGGTCATGTCTTGTGAGGCACCACTGTAATCTGAGCTTCCTATTAATTGAGACCCAGTTTACTGTAGTAGTTAAGGCATCAGTCTAGAAACTGGGAGGCTGTGAGTTCTCGTTCTACTTAAAGCACAAAGCTGGCAGGGTGACCTTGGACCAGTCACACTCTCAGCCCTAGGAAAAAGGCATAGGCAAACTACTTCTAAAATCTTGCCAAGAAAACTGCAGGGGCTAGTCCAGGCAGTTGCCAGGAATCAAGTATGACTCAAAGGCATGCCCACTCTCACTGATCAGTGAGGACTGTTACTGGGTTCTTCTGACTGTCATCTTTTGATTTGACTTCTTCCTGATACAGTCATGAGTTTGTTGCAGACAGGGATTTTTATTGCTTAATGTCACTGCAGAAGGGGCAGTGATCTTGGAGACATTCTTAACTTACTCTGCCTTCCTGCTCATGGTACCCAAGCTTTGTGATTGGATGTAACTGGATAAAGGGACCACAGTGTATAGGATTAGCGGCTTACTATCCTGAAAAGGCTCAATAATGCTGTTATTACTTCATTTTTTTACAGTAAACAGCACAGAAAGTTAGCTCAAGAAAGAGGAGTAGATCATCTGATGGATTTAAGAAAAATATTGACCTAAAGCACTCATCCTAATGCTCATGGAGAAGTCTACAGAGGTCTTGCAAAGAAAATTACCAGTGATTGCTCACTATGAAGTCACAACAATTTATCCACCAGAAAGGAAAATTAAAATACAAATATAGCTATCATTTACTCGGAAAAAATGCTACGAAAAGCAAATAATCTAAGTAAAACAATTATTTTTCATATTTGTATATTTTATTTGCATTATAAATGGTTTTAAATGAAAATTCAGTGTATAAATACTCTAAGTTTGTTTTGTTTTCAGAACCTCTCATAATGTAAGATCCTAAGCTATAGCTTACTTACTAAGTCTAAATCTAGCACTTCGGGCAAGTAAGCAAATGCTAAGCCCAGCATTATGAGAAAGTCTGGTAACTAAGAAGAAGGGTGTGGTTTCCATACCTAACAATGCTTAAAGCAGATTTAATGTTGTTATAATTCCTCTTAAACTGCTTGCAGGTAATTTTTTAAAAACTATACATACTTCCCCCCCAGTGAGGCACCACCTTGCTGTGGTTGGGGTGCTTGTGTGCTCTAATGAAGATGAGAGCTCTGCCAGAGGTTCAA
>JANHZU010001595.1:47471-66594 GCA_032468055.1 Acrochordus granulatus
CTAATCATTTTGGATTTTAACCTGGTTTGTAATGGTTTTTATTGTTTTTAAAATTATGTTTATTGTAAAATATATACATACATTTTTCTGTATAATATTTATGTATACATGTTGTATGTATGTATATATATGTATATGTGTGTATACGTATACGTATATATGTATGAATTTTTACATATGAATTTTTAGATAGAAATGTATACAATAATACACATAATAAAGCATAGATTCTAGTTGCAGAAGATAACCTTTCTTCTGGACCACCAAGTTCAATCAACCCACTTCCCAAATTTTTGTGAATTTCCTTGCAAAAATGCTTTTTAAATTGTTTTTAAAGGTCTTGAGAGGTGAGGGAAAGGAATTCATCTGTAAATTTGGGTAAGGCTTGGTTATACTTGACTTTCTGAGTTTCCTTTTTGCTTCTTTATATATTTTTTAAGCATCTGACCAACTATTTGCAGCAGCAAGAAATCAATCCTCTGCTAGAAGCTCAGCCTAAGGGGGGGAAAAAAATACTTTCCTGTTTTTCAATTCATTCTTTTCAAATCATGCCCCAGCTGTGAATCTTAGAATGGGCTTCCTAGCAAAATAGTGAACAAATTTGGAGTGGGCAACCTTGGCCCCCAGTCTGGATCTAACCCCATTAGCCCAATCTGCCCGATCCAGGGAAGAACAAGGGAACTGGAGGTCTATAGTCTTCAGGTGGGTATCAGGAAGTTGATAAGAAAACAGTAAAGCAGAATTTGGCACAGAGAATGTATCCTGGTAGGGAAGCATGTTCAATATAGCTTTTGATTTTTTAAAGGTTCTCTTCTAAGTAATATTATGAGTGGTGGAGAAATGAGTATAAGAAATTCCTGTCTAAAGCCCCCTGTGTTTAAATTTACCCATAGCAAGGAATTAAGTTCTTCATCTGTAGCTTGCCATGCCATTTGCCAATTGCTTTTCCAATCTTAAGCTGAAACAGGCAGGGATAAGATGCAATGAAATCTAATCAATTACCTCCCCCATGGAACTTGCTTGTCAGCTGCCATAATTCATCTGGATTTTGTTAAAAGCAGGATGTCAAATAGGGACAATTGATTTGTTGCTCCGGCAAGTCAGAGATAGTGGCTTGGAGAGAAGAGGGTTGGATGAAAGCTTTCTGATGATGGTTATTATTTTGCAGAAAAGGGTTAGAGAAAAGGATAAAATTCTGCAAGTGTCACTAGTAAGTTCCATCTTATTCTCTTTTCAGCTTTCTGACTTTACCATTTTTTCATCTGTCTTTGGAAAGTGTATGAACACTGATTTGTTTCTAGGGAAGTGGTACACTATCCAGTGATGATGCTCCACTTGTGAGTATGGCCTGGTTGACAAGGATGACAGGCAAGAAGTTACTTTGCTGCAGCTCAAAAGATAGACAACCATTAAATGGGGTGAGGCAGTATGAATAAGTCTGATTTCACTGGGCAGTTTGGGAGCTCTGCTTGTCTTCTCCAGGCTGGGCTTAGTTGTTCTGATCACACTCACAACAGGTCATGTGAAACTGAAAACTGAAATTATGATGGAACAAGGTCAGCAAGAAAGTTGGCAATGAATTTATTCTGATTCCCTCCTAGGCTGGGAACAAGATGAAGATGATGCCAAAATTGGGTTTATCATAACAGTGACATAGATTCTAAGCAACTACATATTTTTTCTTCAGGATGGTCTGTCCTTAACTTGGTCTTTTCAGACTCTTAGAGCACATTAATTGCAGCCATAATCAGATCCATCCACCTTGCTTCTCTTTCCTTCAACTTTTCCCAACATTACAGTCTTCTTAAGAAGTTATGTGTCAAAATATGAAAGTTTGAATCTGATCATAAGCTCCTGTCTGGCTTCCCACTTTCATTTACAACTAAGTTCTCCCATTTCCAAATGATGCCAAGGACACAAGTGGGAGAGTGAACAATCCACGGTTACGCATTCCTCATTCCAGCTCATATTCTTGTTCAATATTTTTCTTGAAAGCAGCTATATTTTCAAGCAACTCCTCTCATTTTCTCATAAAAAAAGCTGGTGAGGTTATGCTTGTTTGCTTCCTGCCAATCTTCATTGGAGAGGATGAAAATTGGGGAGAAGAGGATGGACATTAACAGGCCCCATTAATTTTATCTCACAGCTCCAAATAGGGATTTCACTTCTTTTGCTTGTAACACCGAATGAAGTAATATTATTAACCCAGGCAAGTGAGTTATTTATAGACTTGATTTAATTAATTTCTTTCTCACTTCCTGGTTAGAGGGTACAAAAATGCCTTTTTTGGCACCTTAAAAAGGGGATATTGCCAAATGTAGTGGATATGAAAAAACTTGTAGCTTGCTTCAAAAGACATATATACCCACATAGAAAAAGAAAGCAAGAAATATAAAGACCTACAATGAATAAAATATGAAATAGCTCCCAAGGCAGGAATGAAGAACGTCTTTGAGTTCTGGGCCACGTACCTTCAGAGGTTACTCTTTCTAATGCAGACCCTTGAAAGAAAACTCCTTGGTAGTTCAACTTAAATGCTGAGAAATCTTTTTGTCCTTGACATTGGCATATTTCAATGACAGAAGAAAGAGCCTGAATTTGAGATTATCGTCTCCTGAACACTCACCTCTGTTAAGTTGGCACTCTGATCTTAAACGGTAGATTATGTCTTGAGAAAACTATTCTTCCTTTCAGGTAACTATGTCAAGTTTTAAATATAGCATTAAATCCTTCATTCAAAAAGCTGGGCTTATCTCACTCTTCCAGTGGCTAACTTCACTCAATGTGATGAACCCACTGTTTTAACTTGATTTATTTAGTGAAGCATAATTGACTTGGTTTGTCAATTTTGACATACGGACTAAATAAAGCAAGCTATTCTCGGTTCACACAGCAAGTTTAGAGGAGAATTAGTTGGTTTTCCTAATTTGCACAGACCCTTTTAATTCAGCTGAACTCCTAGGAATGTTTTGGACTTACCTGCAGAGTTCTATGGCAATATGCAATAGCTGCCATTGCCTTTGGAGGCATTTCTCAACTTCCCCATCATGTCTAGAGTCCTGGAATCTCCAAGTGTCTCCCATCCAAGTATTAGCTAATCAAAATCTCCTTAGTTTTTTTGAAATTAGCCCAGATTGTCCAGATGTTGTTTCTTGGCTAAGCTTGCATAATACATGAAATAATAAACTAACCAAACAGACCAGGTCCACACAACTTGCTAAGCCAGGAGGTTAAACAAGGTTAAAACTAAACCTAACATAGCATATCATGGAAATTGAGCTGTTGATTTTTCAACTGATTTGATTGTGTTGGATCCATCAATTCTCTGAGTTAACCAGAAGAGTATAGCTAAATTTCTGATTTTCAAGTATTGCCATATAGTAATTCTAAATTGCTTTAAATATGATCTGTTGAGCAATCCAAAATTAATGCAAGGTCATGTGACTCGTTGAGCCAGTTCCCATATAGATCTGTTTCTAACCATGATGATGCCAAAATGATGAAATAGTGACTCTGGGTGACTTACAGAAATAAAATACAAAACTCAATAACCACCCCTTCCCCTGGCAACAACAATCAAAGAAACCATTTGATTGGGTCCATATCACCCTGGGGGTCTCAGGCCAACTGGCAAAATCATATCTTCAGAAACGTACAAAAGAATATCAAGGTTGGGGCCAATCTTATATCTGGGGGAAGATGTTCCACAGGAAGGGAGCCACCATGGAGAAGGTCCTACTTCTTGAGCCCACTAACAGAGGGGACCTGTAATATGTCCTGCTTCCTAGTGTTGTGGTTTGAGAAGATATAACTGGGAAAATATAGTCCTTCGAATAACCTGGACTCAAGAGACAACACAAGCTCCAGGCTTCTGTACCTATGTTGTGATATTGCATGCAAGTATGTATGGGATGGAGTTCGTGTTCTGATATTGCAATATATATTTAAGTACTCGCCCTAGCTTGATCTTCTCTCCCATGGATACCTAAAACAAATTCCAAGAACATTTTCCTCTTTTTTATCTGATCTTATTGTGCCTAAGAATAGATGGCACTCTGCCACAACCAGTAAGCTAGCACCAAATCTTGGTTTGATGTTATAATTGACTGCATTAGAACAACATACACATGATCTATTTTCTCATCAGCTTTGCTTTGCATTATGGCTCAATGTCACATGTGAATTCAGCTTTTTTCTCTCACTCTTTTTCTAAGAACCGAGCTGATTCGCAAGATTGTTTTAGAGACCTCTGGAAAAGCATGCAGGGTGGACCTCTAGGTCAGACTTTCTCAACCTTGGGAACTTGAAGATGTGTGGACTTCAACTCTTAGAACTGGCTGGGGAATTCTGGGAGCTGGAGTCCAGACATCTTCAAGTTTCCAAGGTTGAATAGCACTGCTCTAGTCTACAAGTAGCCTTTGACATAAGACTACAACTGGGACCAGAATTTCCATTGCTAAGCAAGGTGGTTGTTAAGTGAGTCAGACCCAATTTTACAACCTTTTTTTGCCATGGTTGTTATGCAAATCACTACAGTTAAAAGAATTATGCAGTTCTTAAGTGAATCTGGCTTCTCCCATTGACCTTGCTAGTCAAAAGCCAGCTAGGAAGTAAAATGTCATCACATCATCCCAGGATGCTGCAACCATCATAAATACATGCTGGATGTGAACCCCCTGAATTTGAATCATGTGATGGTAGGGATGCTGTGATGGTCATATGTGCAAGGATTGGTCACTTTTTTTCAATGCCACTGTAACTTTAAATGGTTGCTAAGCAAATGGTTGTAAATCAAAGATTACCTGTATTTCAGATTTAATACCTGGGCCTGGAAGGAAAAAGGCCCCCCAATTTTTATGCAAAACAGTTTCTTCCCTCTTGAATTATACTAAGGAAATGAATGCTTCTAGAAAGCTGTCTTTTTGTAGTTACCTTTCGCAATTAATGCTTTTGCTGCTCCTTCTATGCCAACCATTACGCATCAATATCTGTATTTTGGAAGCCCATGTATTTTGCATAATGCGTATTTTTGTAGCAATTGTTTCCTTTTGAACAGGAATATGTAAAATGCTGCTTTGTGTGGTGTTTGACAGGTCTTACCAACAGAACACGATGTATTGGGCAGCTAATCTCATCTCTTTCTTGCTCTTCTTTCACCACAGGGGAGACAATTTATTCCAAGGGAAAGATTTCTCTCCTATGGGTTTCTTTTTTCTTTTCTTTCTTTTCTTGTGCTTATTTATTATGCAAGTTTCTGTTTCCAGCCTAAGCTGAAGATGTGTTAGATGTGAAGGATCAGATTTAAATGCTGTAATTCTAGCTAACTGATTTATTGATGCCACAAGGTCACAAGAATTTCTCCAACTGTCCACCAAGCTCCTGCACTCTCCAGAGGTTGGACCTTTGACATCTGTGCGTGCAGTGACTCAAGGCTGATCCCTCTTTTAACCCCTGGCTCTGCCCTTCCTTCTTTTACAAGATGCTGGACTGCACTCCAAATTTTTGCCTTAGTCCAGCAGTTGAGTTTTGTTGTTCCAACCCAATACCAGCCTCTTAAACTACAATTCCTTGTTTATTGCCCCAAGCACACTCTCCATTCTAAACAATCTTAAGGGAATCTGGGAGACAAAATTGGCCTTAGAAGGGGATGGAATATGGCACAAGTAGCCAATGTGAGTGTGTATGTGCTGTCTTTCATGTTATTATCATTTCTCCAGCAATCTGCACTTCTCTGGCTTCCCACAGTTCCACTCAAAACCAAAGGGATTGAGCAATAGATCAGGAAAGATCTTCTTTCAGGAGGTACAGTAAGTTACTATTACTAAACAGTAAAAAAATGTTGTTGTTGAAAGGGAGTCCTGTCGCTGAAAAATTCTTGGAGAATTTCTTCTTCCCTTGGAGAAATTGAGAGAAATTGCCCATCCAGTTTCTCTGTCCACCCATTTGGGAGAGAATTTCGGAGGGCCATTTCTGGCTAGCGTTAATGTTGCATGAAGTGTAGATAAATTACAGTTCCTCGTATCTTCTTTACCTTTATTTTTTAAGTAATTCTGCTCCAATATGGCTTTCTTCAGATGTTTTGGACTATTGCTCCAAAGACAGCTGGGACCTTGGACAGGACTAAAGATAACTGATATCCAAAACATTTGGCACAAAAAGCAATTTTAAATAACTTGTACCCTAGACTGAGAAGAAATATGGATAATGTTGGGGACATGGTAGCCAGGCAGTTAAGACACAGGGCTTGTTGGCTGGAAGATCAGCAGCCTGAGTTTGAGACTAGACACTGCATAATAGGGTGAGCTCCCATTATTTGCCCCTGCTTATGTCAACCTAGCAGTTCAAAGGCATGCAAAATGCAAGTAGATTAATAGGTACTGCTGCTATAGGTGGGAAAGATAACAGGTTCCATGCATGACCATGGAAGTGGATAAATGCTGGCTACCTCAGTTGTGAATTGAAGATGAGCACTGCCCCCTAAAGTTGGACACAACTGGCAAGGGAGACTTTTACCGTTTTTTATGGATAATGTTAAGTTGGGGAAGAAATATTTAATGCTCAAAGTTTTGGAGAATATGGTTGCACTGATTGCTGGCAGATTGTTCTTCCCTCTGAATTTATTTTCATTGATGTTTTAATATTTTCTACTAGTTGGATGTCTCTTAGCATTGATTGTTAGAATAAATAGTCTGGAAGCCCACCAAATTGCCATTAGCACAACCTGAGAATGTGTTGTTCCTTTCTTCCTTTGCAAATTAATGTAATTGATTGGAGTCATTCTGCATCTGTATATATTTTGGAGATGTTGCTTATTTTTTCGCAGAACCGAGTGTGCAAAAATAATGCAAGACCATATGGGAGACAAATATCCTATTTGGAAGATACTGAGTCTTGCTATTGCTAACTGCCTCCTCAAAGGCAGATCAAATGAAAACTGACTGGGGTGTGTGTGTGTGAAAATAAGTCTCCTTCCTTTAAAATCCATTCAGAAAATACATAGGAAAAGATAAGGTTTATTTCTGCTTCAGCCCAGATTGTGGGAGAGCAGAGGGATTTTTTTTAAAAGAATATTATTATTTAATTGACTAATTTATTGGAAGTTGCAAAGTTATGGTTTTTCATGGGATGTAGTGCTTACAATGGGCTATAAACTGGCCATATCAAGCCTTAAAATGATGTTATGAAGGTAGAAAGGCAATTAGATTTGCTGGCCCTTTCTAGGTATGTTTTTGAGTAGTTACTCTTCTGATTTTTAGATTAGTCACATATTTAAACCAATCCCTAAATTTAAGAGAGCAGTCCCCATTTTATTAAGATGCATGACTATGTTGTTGTTGTTGTCTTATCCATTCAGTTGTGTCTGACTCTTGGTAACTTTACAGGCAAGCACTGGCCATGCTACCCTGTCAGTTGTTGGATGCTCATCTTTGTATCACTTGTGATGGTATTAAGCCGGCATCTCCTTATTCCATTAGCTATTCCTAGCATCTTTGACTTCTCCAATGATTGTGCAGTCATGACATGGCCAAAGTAAGTCAGACGTAGCCTTGAGATTTTGGCTTCTAGTGATGTGTCTGGTTTTATTGGATTCAGCACCCCTCTTTTGGTTACTCTGGCCGTCCATGGTATACGCAATAATTTTCACCAGTACCACAGTTCAAAGTTCAATTCTTTGCTCAGCCGTACTTAGTGTCCATATCTCACATCCATACATCATTATAGCATCCTGCTTTTTGTATTTCTATCAATATCTCTGCTTTTCCAGGTCTTATCCAAGTTAACCATTGCAGTGTGGCCTAAGATTAAAGACATGACAACCATAAAAAATCTTTGTTAAGATTTGATTTCAGATGCAGAGCTGCCATCCTAAACAATTTTTGATCCAAGGAAGACAAATTCTCAAACTAATTCAATTCCCTCCTTGTTGATTTTAAACAACATCTGCTGCTGTTGTCATTCATTTTGTTTTGCTGATGTTAAGACTCAATCCTACTTTTTCACTTTCGTCCTTGATTTTCCAAATCATTTTTTCCAGGTCCTCCTTATTTGCAGCGAATAGTGTTGTATCATCTTCATACCTCACATTATTTATGGTTCTTCCCCCAGTCTTCACTCCAAAATCAGGCAGTTCCAGATCTAATTTCCACATAATCACTTAAGCATACAGATTGAACAAAAATGGTGATAAGATGCATCCCTGTCTAACTCCTTTACTGATCCTGAACCAATCTGTGTCACCATAGAGTGTTCTCACTCTTGCCTCCCGATCAGTGTACAGTGATCTGATAAGTCTGACCAGGTGGATTGGGGCACCACGATCATGCAAAGCCACCCATAGCTTATTGTATTCTACATAGTCAAAAGCTTTTCTGTAATCAATAAAACACATATATAGATCCTTTTGATATTCACACAATTGACTACGTTTTATTGCCTCTCATTAATTACATTTATGATCTATTTGGATTTATTTTGTGTAGAGTTGTTGTTAGCCAATATTCAGTTTCTTTGAATGTGGCCAACTTTTGTTTTATTGTTTGCAAAACCCACTGTAACCAATCATATGGATTATTTAGGTTTTATTTATTTTCCTTTTACATGATGTCTTTTAATTTTTACCTTCTTTAAGTGAAATTCTGGACACTGACCAAAATAAAGTACCAATGATTATTTGAGAAAGACCAAAATGGCACCATACTGGTATAAACCTGTAAAACAAAATGGGACATTAACATATCAAAGGCGCAAGAATTAATGACAGATTTTCAGTGAGGCAACTTTCTTCCAAAGACATATTTAATGAGACCAACCATACTTGAGTGTAAATGGATGTCAGCAATTCCAGCTGAGCTGCATTTAGCAAATTTCACTCAAGTTTTGATAGATTAATCTGCTAATAGAAAAAAAAATGTAACATCAATTTCAGGCCAATTTATATATTTAGTGAGGAAAGGCAATATTAAACCAGAGCCCCAAATATCATAGCAGGAACAGCCCAGTAAAATTGACTTGATGGTTCTGCCCAAGCAGAGACTTGAGGGGGCTGGATATTAAACCATTATTAAACCATTTCATACACACAGAAAATGCTCGATATCTTACAAAAGGTAAAGGTTTTACCTTTCAGTCATGTCTGACTCTAGGGGGCAGTTTTCATGTCTGTTTCATAACGGAAGAGCCAGCATTTCCATGGCCGTGTGGCCAGCATGACTATACACCAAGGTGCACCGGATTAGGAGGTACTTCTTTGTCTCCTTGTATTTTCAGATGCTTTCAAACTGCTAGGTTGGCAGGAGCTGGAGCAAGTTATGGGAGCTCATCCCATTACACGGTGCCTGGGTCTCGAACCCGGGCTGCTGACCTTCTGGCTGACAAGCCCAGCATCTTGACCACTCAGCCACGGCACCCAGTTTGATCATTTTTTCACATTACTACCCTGGGGGTAATCGAATGTTCCAGACTCTGCTAATGTAGAGACATAGCAGAATGAGATGTTCTGAACAGAATCTGGTTGGATAGAACTGTGTTTCTCAACCTTAGCAACTTTAAGATGTGTGGACTTCAGCTCCCAGAATTCCCTAGCCAGCTGTGGGGAATTCTGGGAGTTAAAGTCCACATGTCCTAATGTTTTATGTCTGAGATAGAAATATAACAAAAATTTACAGAGGGGCACATTGGATGTCCACTTGAGAGCCTGAGTTACTCTCTTGCCTGAGGGAAATAAAGAAATGACCCTGTTGCGTCTGGTGCAAAGATGCAGCTTGAGTCTACTTAGATGGTAACTGGAAGATAACTAGCAGCAGATACAGCTGGTCTTCAACTTGCAACCATTCATTTAGCTACTGTATGAAGTTGCAACAGCCCAGAAAAAAGTGACTTATGACCAGTCCTTGCACTTATGACTGTCGCATCATCCCCACAGTCACATGATCATAATTTGGGCACTTGGCAATGATCACACAGTTACCATGATTGCAGTGTCCCAAGGTCATGGGATCACCAGTTGCAACCTTCTCAACAGGCTTCTGACAAGCAAAGTCAATTGGTGAAGACAGATTTGCTCAATGACTGCATGATTCACTTAACAACTATGGTAAAAGAGTTGTAAAAGCAGGCATGACTCAGTTAATTATTGCCTTGCTTAGCAATGGGAATTGTGGTCCCAGTCATAAGTCGAGGACTACCTGTAGTCATTTAGAGATTCAACAGACATCCTACTTTGGGTTGACTGGATATTTATGGTTCACAGAATCCTTTAATTTTTTTTGTTTTTGAGGCACAGTAAGAAAATATTTACATGTAATGCTGAGTATGACCAGAGGATGGTGGAAAGGAAACAGTTGCAAGGGGTAGAGGTGGCAAAAGGTGGAGGACTTTAAATACCTAGGGTCGACTGTCCAAAGTAACAGAAATGTGACAAAGAAGTGAAGAAGAGAGTGCAGGCAGGATGGAGTGGATGGAGAAGAGTGTCAGGAGTGTCTTCTGTGACAGAAAGGTATCTGCAAGAGCGAAAGGGAAGATCCACAAGACGGTGGTGAGACCAGCAATGCTGCACGGCCCGGAGAGGGTGGCCCTGACCAAAAGACCAGAGGTGGAGCTGGAGGTGGCAGAGCTGAAGATGCTGCAATTCTCGTTGGGTGTGACAAAGTTGGACAAGATCAGAAATGAGCATGTTAGAGGGACAGCACAGGTGGGAAGGTCTGGCGGTGAAGTGAGAGAAGTGAGACTCAGATGGTTTGGGCGAAGAAGGAGGAAGGGTATGTTGGGAAGAGGTTGTTGAGGATGCAGCTACCGGGCAGGAGGAGAAGAGGAAGACCCAGGAGGAGGTACATGGATGCTGTGATAGAGGATATGCAGGAGGTCGGTGCGACTGAGGAGGATGCTGAAGATGGAAACAGAAGATTCACTGTGGGGACCCCTGACAGGAGCAGCCAAAAGAATAATAATTAATTTTAAAATAAAAAATAAATGATTTTTTAAAAATAGTTTTAAGAAATAGTTTAAAAATAAATATTTTTATTTATTTTATTTTATATTAATCAATAAATATTTTATTTAAAATAAAATATATTTTTATTTAAAAAAACTAATATATATATTTATATAAATATATATTAAAGAGCAAACCTAACCCGGTTCAGGGGTTCTGGAAGCACACCATCATGCTAACTGGGGCAAAAAATCAGAATTCTAGATTTCTCATCTAGACTTATCTGGTACCTCTTAAGTCCTTTTTGTTTGGAAAGCACTAGCAAGGCTTCCCCATGGCAAGGGAAGCACAAATGGTGTGAATTGGCTATAACTGCACACTAATGTTTGGGAAACACCTTTTATATTGTCTGATATTGGCAATGCTCTGGAACAGAACACAAGCTCTTTCAGCTGTTCTTTTGCTCTAATTTATTTTCTTAAAAGTCCAGGAAAATGAAGGAGAACAAGTGACTGTGCTTAGGTTTTCCCATGACTAAGTTGTTGGGGTGGGGAAGAACTTAATTTAATTTGTGTTTCTTTAGATTAAATTTAACTGACTTTGAATTAATTGACTAGATGAAGAGACCACTTCTGAGGTGGGACAAGTAAGCTCATTAGAAAAACCAAGAAGTAATATTAAAATCATTTTGGGTTGGGAACAATTGACTAAAATGGTTCTATTTGATTTCATTTTTGTAAAGTTGGGGTGATTAATTAATTAATCAAATACAGGCCAATAAGGCCTGATGCATTTAGCAAGGTTAAGCAGAATATAAGTCTGATTATCTTAGTAGTCAGAGGTACAAAACATATTACTCAGAGGGATAAACAACCTCCTCTCTTCTCCGTTTGTGGAATCCTAAAGAAAAAGTAAACCTTAATTCTTAGGTTTGATCACATATTTGCCCCCACAAGATTGCCATAGAATTTTAGGAAAGGAGATACAATTTTTATGGCTACCTGCAACCTTACTGGAGCCTCTGGAAAAAGGGATGGTCAGTCTCATGTTATTTGAATAGAAGCAAAACTTGAACCTTTTCTACTTAAGTTAGGAGAATACTTGATGAGTTTGAGATGAGTCTTATATTTTCTGTCAATCTAATCAAACCCAGTTGGATCTGATAGCCCTTGTTGTATTCAGCTTTTAGTTCTTCTTATCCTTTCACTATAAAGTCTACTCCAGTGATCCAGTAGTTTCTTTGCTTCCTATGCTTTATTTAAATGTTAAAAATCAAAATCATGAAGCAATTAGACCTTTCCTGTTCCAGTGCTTCTATTATTACTATGCCAGAGTGCTGTCCTTAAGAAGTTATCGGAGAAAGTTTCATTTCCTTGAAGAAATTTGGAGAAGTTATCCCCTCTTTTTTTTCTGCTCAAAAAACTGTGGAATTGCAAATTACTTTTTATTTTTGTTGTGTCCGACTCTTCATGACCCCCTGGACTACAGCATGCCAGGCCTCCCTGTCCTGCACTTCCTCCCAGTCCACCCAAACCCATGCCCATTGCATCATCCATGCCATCCAACCATCTCATCCTCTGCCATCCCTTTCTCCTTCTGCCTTCAATCTTTCCCAGCATCATTTTCTTTTCTAATGAACTCTTCATATTAGGTGGCCAAAATATTTCAGCTTCAGTATCTGTCCTTCCAATGAGCCAAATTGCTTACTTAAATTAACTAACTTTAATTTAAGTTTAACTTTAGCTGGCCACCAGATTCTGAACATTTTTCTGAAATCCAGAGTGTGATCAGCAGGGAGTTTCCCACTCATTATTTCTACTGGATGCAAGCATAACATTTCACAAAGTTTGAGCAAAAGCTAGTTATTTTCTGGGTTTATCTGATGCTCAAATTTCTTAGAGAACATATAACATGCTTGTAATCCTAAATCATGATCAGCATATTTGGGGACCAATTGTTTCCATAGTATAATGGGAATACAGTAATGAAGGCAAAGTATTATTTTAAAAATACTCTGAGAATATTTTCCTAACAACCTGTCCCAATGGGCTAGGTCAGGTTCTTGGATGTGTGTATAGTCAATTGAATACTTTTTTTTTAATATAACCATGTGCCATTCATGTTTAATTTTATTTGCTGACTGTGATCACTCTGTAGGTATCTTAACTATTATATATGTGTTTTAATAATTGTGTACATATTTTGTAAGCTACATTCCAATGTTTTAAGAGAAAAGCAGAGCATATATTTTTAAAATATATTTTGGAGCTGGACTCATTTTGTACTAAACAGAACAACAAAAATCATTTTTATAGTTAGGCAAAAAGAAGGAAAAATGGATCATGGATTATCATGAGGTTCCATTGTCATGCCAATCTCTAACCTTGCAGGTCCTATGTAGACGAAAGCCAAAAGGTGACTCGGCGGAGGCGTTTTATGTATACCAGAGAAAGAAGTGATTCCACAGGATCCAGCTCAATATACTTCACAGCCAGTTCAGGAGCTGTCAACACAGATGATGGAGAAAGTGAAGGAGGGTAAGGAACATTTATTTTAGAGCAAGGAATAGTTAAATGTAATATAGGCTGATCAAGAGACCAAGATTGATCAAGAGATCAAGTAAACCATTTAATTTGCATTTGCTGTGAAAACATCAAGGTTAAGGATAAAAATGAGAATTATGAGGCTTTTTTGGGTCTCTTTGAGTCAGTCTTGATTTCTGACATTTGTGTGGACAACTTGGCAGCATTTTTGGAAGTGGTTTGCCCATGGCTCCTTCCTAGAATTGAGAGAGAGTGATCAGTCCAAAGCATCCATCTGGCTTTGTGCTTAAAGTAGGACTAGAACTCTCAGTCTTCCAGTTTTTAGCTCAATGTCTTTAACCTACATCAAACTGGCTTTTAAGGTTAATTAATAGTAATATTAACATTTTAATATTAGCATTCAGGTACGCATGTTGTGGTTCAGAAATAATAGTTTCAGGCTTTGATGCAAATTAGTATTAATATCTTTATATCTACCTTTGACATATTAGCTACAGTGCTATACAGAGTAAGCTACGAGTTTCCAGAAAACTTGATGAGTGAATCAATTACATACCACACCTTTGTGCCCACTAGGCTCATTCTGCTTGGGCAAACAACTGCAAGTAAACTGGGTTTTCAAAATGGATTACTCATTTGCTCTTCAACAGTCCAGGATTCATAAGTCTGGAGCAAGTTTTGGTTTGCCATCTTCATTTAAGGAAAACAAAAAGTCATGAATCTAGAGTCAAATAATATGAGCTTTCAGTTTCTTGTTAGTTTGGTTGTATGTGTAATGTGGTTAGAATGAATGGGATGCACCACCTGCTCACGATGAGCTAGAACTCCCCATGTTCTGACTTACTGCTGTATATGAATTTAGACATTGGTTGTTTGATTTTTTTAATTCTGCATGTGCTTGATACCATGGTAATATAAATACTGTTTTTTAAAGCTATACTACAGCCAATGCAGAATCTGATTATGACAGGGAATCTGATAAAGAGAGTGATGAAGGAGAAGATGAAATCAGCTGTGAAACAGTTAGAACTGCAAGGAGAGATTCCCTAGACCTTGTCAATGAAGATGAAGTAACATTGAGTTCAGACACTGCTTCAGAAGAAGAACTTGCTCAGTTGCTGCACCAAGCAGATCACTTACACAGAGGGACTGACCAGGAGAAGAGAGAAGGTTTCGAGCTATTGCTTAACAATAAACTTGTGGTAAACTTTACTCTTAATTGCTTTTTCTGAAATAAGAGTGCATTGAATTAACATAAATTCCTAAATACCGAAACCACACACATAAATGAGCCCAAATATCTAAATGCAAATTAACCATTGGTCTTGTAAGCCATTAGAATCTTCAAAGCATCTGAGATTTCAACCTGATCTAAGAGTATTGAATTATACTTCTTTCCTATAAATTAAACAATTTAGTAGTTAATATTCTAAGGCTAATAAAACTGAAATTTGAACATGTCTTCCAAAATGATATATGTTCATCTTTAAAAAGCAACAGATTTTATCACATAAGCAAGTAAAATAATTAACTGCTTCGAATAATAGTTGCCAAATTTGTTTATAGAGAAGGAAGCTCACCTTCAAAATGTTGTTTCTGTTCCCCTATAAAATTTTCATAAGATTATTACATCAGATTTGTAAATCTTCAGTATACGTTAAAATGCTGCTATAAAATTTGATTTCTGGTCTCCTTGACAAAGTGCACAAAAACATCCCATGGAACATTTCTTAATTTTGCAAAATGTGTATTAATCACGTAAATCTTATCAGTCTCTATCTCAGTGTCCTCTAAATCCAGAAAATTAGAGATTTAACACTTTTCTCTGATATCTTTTCCACGTTGTTCTGGAATTGCTCTAAATCTTAACATTATTTTTTTCTCAGTTCTAGTAATGCCAAATTGTCCAAGTCTTTCTCCACCTTTCTATTTATAACTTCTGTCTTTCTAAAATTTCCACTTCATCAGTAATTTGTTTTAATTCTACAGCTAGTTGCCCTACAAAGTTTTCAAACTACTTCTTTCACAACTATTTTTATTATTGAAAATCTTTCTTCCATTTCCTTTTTAAAAAATATTCAAATTATTGGTAACCATTCATCTTTTTGCCAAATTCTTCAAACATTTTCTGCAATAAATCTGGTGAAATGCCCTTATAGGTAAGTTGTTCTAGTGAACCCCTCTATACTCCTAATTTGGCAGCTTTTCTTGTAGTTGCCATTATAAGAAAATGAAAATATGTCAGTTACTTGATGAAGGTAAAAGGCAAACTTCTCCCCCTCTTTTTATTTCTGTTTTGCTTTTCTCTATCTTTAGCACTTTGGTCCCAATTAGTTCTTCATAGTTACAGTCTCATAGTTTAACTGCTATTATCCATACCTTTTTGTTTTGTAAAATCCACAAATTATCTACTGTCTTTATCATAAACAACCAGCATTCCCACGAAGGTCCAGTTTGTTAATCTAATTAATTTTGCTATTTTCAAATACACATTTTTTCCAAAAAATTATTCTGTGTTTATTAATCACTGGCCCCTTCATTGATTTAAAACTTTCTTGAATCATTATCTTGTTTAGCTTTTTGCTTTTAAATCAAAAACCATTAAAATAGAGTTTTTCCCCTTGATTTCAAAAAGAAGGCACTCACTGAGAGTCCTTGATTTTCACTGTCATTTGGAATGTCTCTCTTAGGCTGTAAGGTAATTAAGTCCAAAGGCGTTTAAGAAAGTGGGGCCTTTGCCAGTTAAATGTCCATTAACATTACTCAGATGTTAAGAGCACATTGTAGTCGCCTCGGCTCCCAATCTGCTCAATTCAGAACTTCCAGAGCACAAGTGGATGCAATAGCAATCTACTTCCATACTATTGCCAAGCAAATTAATGGCTCTGTAAAGTTACTAGAAGCTGAAACTAAATCAAGGAGTCTCTACTGATCATAAGTAGTGATGAGTAATATGTTATGGATTTCTAACAAGGTTTGTTTGCCTTTGTAACACAATACAGATGTTCCAAGTTGCTGTTCATATATACTATAATTTGTTACACTACTTAGTCAGAAATAGAAAACTAGTTCACTTAGTAGCATGAGATAACCAGGTAGTAATCTTCCTGGATCTCTTCCTTTGTCTGAAGAGATTTTGGTCAGCCAGAGCCTGGCTCCTGGTCAGCAACTTTGCTGCAGTTCTGTCCTTGCTGGTGGGACTACGCACAGGGAGTCTCAGCTGCCATCAGTTCTTACTCGGAAGCCCAGTCCTCACCCAAAAACTGGAAAAATGCCACTTTTCTTTTACATCTGACATAAAAGGAGCTAGAAATGTCTTTGTACTTCAGACAAATGGAAGAGATTTTTTAAAAAGTTACTGATTTTATAAATCCAGTTAGTCTAATTTTCAACACAGATCTTCACAAAGCATTATAATTTATCCCTGAAACAATATGCTATGTTGTATACTTGCCATTTGCTTTATTCTAGAAGAAATAAAATGCAAACTAGTATTCATTCTATCTCCAGTATGGTGACAAGCAAGATTTCCTTTGGCGTCTGGCCCGAGCTTATAGTGATATATATGAAATCACAGAGGACCTAGATGAGAAGAAATCCTATGCATGTGATGGTAAGAAACTTTAAAATTAGTGGATGTTTTACCAGTTAATTTGACCAAACATTTAATTGTCTAACCTGGAAAACATTTTCTGGAAATAACATTTTACTGAAGTTTATACATGTTGTTATAAAAACAATGCATACATTAAAAACAGATAGATTGAAACCAGTTCAGATAAGCAGAAAACCGTATTGCTTCACATGTGCTGCAGTTATCTTTACTGCAAATGTATATTTGTGCTCGCTCAACTTCGGATTCTTGTCCAAGCTGTAGGCAGCTTTTCAGATTTCTAAATATATAATTATCTCAGAGTCATCCAAATTCCTTTGCATCTGTTATCCCTCCTTTTTATTTCTGTTAATTAGTCATAGTTGCTTCTCATAGGAGAAATGGTCCCATTTTGTATTCAAATCCCAGCTCTTCTGCACTGAATATTTTGCCTGCACTGAATATTCTCTCTTGAATGTGATTGTATGTAATGTATATCTTTAGTTATAAAGTTAATTACAGGCTGAAAGCCTTCTACCATTGCCCTAATCTGAAATAGTTTTATATATGTTAAAAGAGAAGTCTGAAACAAAAAAGTTTGACTTTAATAGAAAGCTTTGTTTTGTTTTCTGGAAGAATGACAAGTAAATCTTTATATAGTCGGTAGTATTTGCCAAAGTAGCAAGCTGCAAAGCATACACATTTTTAGGCATTTTATATGTCAGCTGAGTTTTTTTTTAAGGTAATGAATGTATAAGATTTCATATGATGTTAAATCTCCTTTTGACAAGGATTAAAAAGCTTGGTTATATTGCAGGCAAAGAAGAGGCTGAAATGGCTCTGCAGTTAGGAGATCAAAGTGCTGAATGTCATCAGTGGTATGTAGTTATTTACAATATATAGATAAGGGAAGAGAAAAACTATTTTACATCTTATGTTTTCTATAATATACTACATTTAAAAAAACACTTCATCAGGAATGCAGCCCAGGTCAAGAGTTACTGTATTCTAAATTATGCAAGATGAAATTACCCTCCTCCCTGAATATTTGTTCGTTTGGCAGAAGTATCTCTGAGTTCATGACAGTACCGGTTATTATTTTACATCTTAGACTAGAAAAATAATTTTCTTGCTAATTGACTATATGAAAACTATTTTGCAAGTAGTAATAATTAACTTTTTTCAAGCAAAATAGAATTTTGTTGCAATCCAGCTCTGATTTTTACATGTTGCTAAAGTTGTACAATTGAGGCAAGATGCTTTGAGTTCTACATGGATTAAAGATATTGGGTTAGAAGTGCTCAGATGGATGGTAGGAGGTGGACTTATTAACAGAAGTACTATAGGACTATGTGGTTGCCAAAGATCCATAAAGTAGTCCTTTTTTGTAAAATGCAAAATATAAAACTATAGATGAATTCTGCAGCAATTAGCATGACATAGCAAACATAGTACATAGTGCTAACGCTGCAGCTCTTAATTCCTTGTATGTTGTCAAAATGTGAGATAGGAAGCTGCCATAGCGTCTATTGACATATGGATATCCATTTTGCTTTTTTTGCTGGGCAGGGAAGTATAGGGAAAAAACTGGATCTAAATATTGCCTATCAACTCTCAAGTGTAGTCAAACTTTTTTAAGTTAAACTTTGGCAGCACTGTGATCTAAAGATATCTCGAGGCTGGGCAACAGTTTTTATTGCATTGTCATTTCTACTCAGAGGACTCAATATGCTTCTAAAATAAAGGAAAGTCTGGAGCAGAAGTGTAGAAGAAGTTTCTCCAGAGGAACACATCTGTCCTTTGAAAGATATGCTAGGCCTTAAGTGAAGGCAAGATAAAAGCTAAACTAATTTTAATTAAATTAAATAAAAATTGAATTACTTTAATAGCGCACATATAATTATTCCACACTTGTATTAAATATATACTTCAGCAGAAAATTTTAGATGCTTCAAGTTTGCACATTAGACTCTTGGGAGGCCAGTGGTTCTGGGGTCTCAGGCTGTATGCATCAGGAACAGAGCAGCAGTGCAGGTAACTTCACTTAGTGACTATCTC
>JANHZU010001595.1:78521-93036 GCA_032468055.1 Acrochordus granulatus
CCTTGAATTGTACCCGGAAGCAAACTGGTAACCAGTGCAGCTCGCGGAACAAAGGTGTTATGTGGGCTGATCTCCTGCCTCCTAAAATCATCTGCGCAGCCGCACTCTGCACCAGCTGCAATCTCCGGATAATCTTCAAGGGCAGCCCCATGTAGAGCGCATTACAGTAGTCCAGGATTGAGATGAACCATACAGATGGTTGCTGTAAATGCCATCAAAGGAGAGCTTTGGTATCTGGATGTTAATGTCTGGCCCATTCTAGAGCAACCAACACAGCAAAAATAACCTATCACCCCCAACCCCACTGCTCCAGTTTGTTTGTATCCTCCCAGGGTTTGTTATCCACTATTTGAGAATCTTTGCAATAAAGTATAGGTAGAGAAGTGACATGTTTCATAAAGATAATTTGTCCTTATAGGATTTGAAAATTAAAACTTCTTTGTGGCAAACTTGGTCTTGCAGTGAACATCAGTACATTACCTTGTGCATGCTTTATTCAGGGGAGTGTATCTGGGGTAAATATACTTATGAGAAAGGCCTTGGCTAGCTGTTCTATACTGCAATAGAAGCAAAACTCAGGAAAGGTTAAGATTCTCTCACTTGTACAATATTAATATTTGAAACAAGTAACATGTTTCTTATTAGTTGCAAAAAAAAGGAAAATATTATATTGTTTTGATTTTCTCTTTTCCTCCTTTTACAGTGTTACAAGGAACTGGAGGATAATTCTGCAGCTGCTCATTGGTTGACTCTGGCTTCAGAGTTGCCAGTTATCACCAAAGAGGTAGTGTTTTATTCATATTCAAAAACAATTAAGGGTTTACGGAGCAATCCACTGTGATGAGAGGTTGCGATGAAAAGAAATTGGTAGAAAAAGAGCTATACCATTTGGCTTGATTGTCTCATGTCAGTGGAAGCCCTTTCCTTCCTTCACCATTGGCTGATTTTTTTAAAATTTTAATTTTCTCTTCATATTCCCACTGGAGAAAAAAATATGCCAGCTCTAGGTCTAGCAAAGTTTTCTTCTGGAAAAAGGGCATATGGGATGCTGTACATTGAAACTTTTCCCAGAAATATCTATAGAACATTTTTTATTTCTCCTGAACAGCTGCAGTAATCCTTCTCACTTCTACCTAAAAAGCACTGTGGGCAAAAATTGTCTGCTTTTTCATAGGTGAGGTAAGAGGAAGCCCTACAAAATTGCATAGTCCCTAGGCTGGCCTTCCATGAATCATAGATTGCCTTTTCAGTTCTAATACACAGGTACGCACGCATACACAGAGTTTGGACTGCTTGTGATATGTTACTCTTTCTTCTCTAATAACCAAGCCTGCCGCTTCTGCAATATCTCCAAAATCTGGCTCTTCTCAGGGTACTTTTGTTAATATCCTTGTCTTTCCTATCTAAATTGCCTTGCCCTGAAATGCCTTGGTAATGCTTGGGGTTCTTCTCTCTCTGCCTCTGGAGAGCTCCATGAAGATGGGGAGAGAAGGATTTTAAGCTCCGTGAATGCTTGGATTTTGCCTGCAGAGATCCAAGCAGGCAGGGAGCTCTTTCAGCCAGCCCCAAGAGAAGAGAGGGAGTCTACTTGGCAGGTGGCAGCAGCTTGCAACATTCCCTGCCAGCTTCCCATTGACTTTCTGGGTAGATTGGCAGAGAAGATTGCAGATAGTGATCGTAGGACACTTGGCAACTGATCATCAGTGTGATCACATAACTGCAGGTATGGTGGTGTGACATTTTGAAATGGTGACAATTGCTTTTATAGGCCATAAAGCATCCTTTCCAAGGCTGGCTGTCATAATAAGTTTTTGAAGATTTGTTATAACTATTCATGGGGTGCGGTGGCACAGCGGATTAGTGCCGCCAATTATGTCGACCACAAATGGCCAGCACACTGGCTGGTTTGATCTGCAAGCTCCGCATGACAGGGTGAGCTCCAGTCACTTAGCCTCCAGCTCCTGCCCACCCAGCAGTTCAAAAGCACGTGAAAATGCAAGTAGATTAAAGGGGACCTCCTTCGGAGGGGAAATTGCTGGCCATCAAAATTGACGGAGCAGCGAGTCGGCGTGAAAAACTCACCTGTCCTGGGGGCGGAGCAGGAGTCTCAGAGAATGCCCCGGCTATGAACATGGCCAACCAGCCAAGGGGGGCAGGGTAAAATAAAAGCAATGTATAATCCCTAACTTATGTAAGCCGCCAAGAGTCTCCAGAAATTGGCAGCATAGAAACATGATAAGTAAATAAATAATATGCAAGATCTAAAGTTTAGATTAGAAATGTGCTCAGTAAAAGGCAGAAAGCAAGTAAAAGGCATTTCTTGCATAATGTAAGATATTAAGAAAAAAGTAGATTTCAGCCATTCAGGATTCTTGTACTGTACGTCACATTACATACCAGTATAATGGTAGATACCTCCCCTAAAATTCCAACACCAAAATGAACACAAGTGAACAACAAAACTTTGGAATAAAATGGATTTATTGTAAGAAACAATAAAAACAATAAACAAACAATAAAAAGTTCATCACCACCTCCTCTGGACTCTCTCCTTAAGGAAGTTACACTTCACCGATTGGGAAAATAGGAAGCTGGAGAAAGAAGTCTCATCCTCAGGATCACATGGTTCATACAATTACTTCATAGCATTGATTCATAAATGTTTCTCTCTCATTCAGGATGAAGAAGCCAGCAGAGAAATGGAAGAGATGCAAGTAATTTCCAGTGACTAAGAAAGCTCAAATGCTCCATCCACACAATGAGCAGTGAAAAAAATTATAGTATAATAGATTTCACTGAGCTTCAAGAACAAACTACAAAATGAAAAAAATGAAATTACCATTTCAGCACTTCTTTCTCAAAGATTTGTAGCTGGCAATAACCAATAGTTAAAGAAATGTAATTCAACTCGCTCCCTAATCATAAAATAAGAGGATCCTAATGAATGTTTGTGTTGATCTATTTGCAGAATATCGCTGGCAACTTCATTAGTATTATTTTCATACAGCCTTTGATGTATTTCCCATCCAGAAATCTCCAGTATATAAAAAAGTTAAAATAATTTCTAAGAAAATTGAGATAGCTTTATAAATGATGTAGAATTGTTTATAGCTTCCCTATCATTTATTTTTATTTTTCATCAACTTAGTCCTTACAAGAGCTCCTAAGTGCTTTGTTTATGATATTTAAAACATCTTCTGGGTCTTATATCTGTATTTTGCTCATAGAAGGAAAGAGTAGTTTGGAATGCCATTGATTTAGGAAAAAAAGTGAGGAAATTCTTTATTTTTTTCCTTCTCCCAATATCATAGCTCTCAATTTCTCCAGTGACTGATTCAACCCAAAGAAATATCATGAAAGATTGTTTATATATAATCTGAATTGTATCTAGTGTCGGATGAGCCTATTGATCATGGCCTTTTGGGCAAATTGATTCTCTTTGCTGAATAATATATTGATTCCTATGACTCCAGTTTATTTACAATATTTGTTGGTTTTACATATAAAAATATATGTGGCACACCACTCAGATATTTGAAAAGTTTAGAGAGTGGCATGGTCAGATCTTTTGCAGATGCTGTTACAAAATTCAAATTTAGATTGTGGATTAATAATGTAAGAATGCAAATTAAATTACATTATTATTCAGGAAATTAGAGTTATTTCCCCCATGAAAAATAATGGAAAATATTTGGTTGAAGTGCAAACCTATTAATATTTTCATATTCAAGTAGTTTATTAATGTTTGTTCATTAATTAATTGTGTAAAGGTATTTGGATGGTGCCTGGTTGCTGCCCTTTCTTGGAATAGCATGGAGCATCCATCTATACCAGGTCCAGAGATTGAGATGTCAGATCACCTGCTTCCAGTTTGTAAATGTTTTTGAAGGAAATAATATCACTGCCAGAAAGAAAAACTAAACATTGTTAACAACCAACAACAACAACAAAAATTTTCTTTAGTTGCTGGGTTAAAAAATACATACCAATCCATTTCCCCACAGTTGTCTTTAAAGTACTGTACATTCTCTGCAATCCTAGGGATCATATTTCTATTCCAGAGTAGAGCATGGAAAAAAATTGTATTGAAAAAATAGATTAGAAAGAGAGGAACCACATAGATATATAGAGATTCTATAGATTAATAAACTAAATTGTGTCAGAGATAAATGTAACATAGATAACATCAGTGAATATGAGATGAAATTACATTACCAGTGGGTTTCCACTTGCTGTAGACCAAACAATTTTCCAGAATGCAATATAACTCTTTTCTATGTATACTCTGATTTTTGGCAGATATTTTTGAAGTCATCATTTCACAATAACTATAGCTATATTATTACATGAGGTTTAATACTCTCTGCCATGTTGGACATTTCTGTACAATGAGATCAGAGAAAACTTGCAGGAATTTGATCCCTTCTCATAAAGATGGATATTCCATTACTTTTAGATTATTCTTTTTAATTTTACAAAGTAATATGGAAGAGAAAGCAATATTTCAGTCCAAGAATAATGGATTTTCTCTGTTTTGAATTTATATTCAAAAACATCTAGTCCTATCTTAAGTATGCTTCCAAAGTAACATGTTAATTCCCATGTTTCATTTAGGACATAAATGTGATGCTGCTAAGATTATAAAATCAAAATTTTGCATATGGAGTAGTAATATCTATATGATCATGTGCTGAGAATATACTGCTAACTTCTAAATTAGTGGATTGCCATACATATCTTCAATAATAACCCTATACGTTGTTCAACGGAGTTCCCTGAAACTAGACTTAAACTAATATTTTAAATTTTTAAGACATATGAATCACTAACATTATAATTTATTTTTTGAGAAATATACATTTACTGACCTAGTTAATATTTTACTCTAGTAATATAAGACCAAATTCCACCAGCTTCCTTTCCCAAGCAAGCTTTTATACAGTGTACTATTGTTGATTCCTTCATTTTGCTGGCTAGAAGATAAATTCCTCATGGAACATATCATGTTTTGTATGTTTGGTTTATTTTATATCATAATGAGATATAAACTATATTCAGTTTAAATTACAAACAGCATGTTCAAAGGGCAAAGAAATGGGTGGAAACTATTGTCTTTGCCCGGGAAAAAGAATAATACATCTACCACATTGCATTTTATGCAAATCATTTCAATATTAGGATCAAAATGTGTGGAAGAGAGTTTGGTGCAGCAAGAAGTCGCATTCTGATTGAAGCACTCAGCTCCTTTTCCCTAAATCAGCATTTCTCAACCTCAGGAACTTTTAAGAGGTATGGGCTTCAAGTTCCAGAATTCCTCAGCCAACATGCTAATTGGGGAATAATGTGAGTTGAAATCCATACCTCTTAAAGTTACTAAGATTGAGAAACACTGATTTAAAAAAAATTGCAAAATCTGTGACCTTGTTTGCAGAGAAGCAGCTCATTCCAAGGTTGATTGGCTTTGTTAATAATTGCTTTCATAACTCTGCATCTATCTAGCATTTTTTAATTCTCTTTTAGAACTGGCTTTTTAGATGTAATTTTGTCTCTTCCATCATTTCCAAGGCATTTTTTTCTCTTGTGACTTGGGAGGGACTTTCATCCCTCTGTGTAACTTGATGTTTTATATCATCTTGTATGACTGACTTTTGTGATTGAAGTTAATTAACTATTCCTTTCTCTGCTTTAAAGATTGTAGCCAAAGTGAACATGCAGATACTCAACATTTGACTTTCGGAAGAAGTTGATTGGTCCATTGGTGCATGTTTGAGCACTGAAAAATTGTTGGAATGGCAAGTTGTATAAATGGTTTAGGTCTGCTAATCAATGCATCAGTTACCTATTTTAATACCATGTTAGCACCAGACTCTATCAAAATTAACATGATATTGAAATCAGTCATGATCTGAAGCAAAGTATCTGAAAACCACATGTAACTGGCAAACATTTAGAGAAAAATAATTACAATTATTACAATTGGTCAATGATAAACATACTCCATCCTCAATCCTAAGAAACCACCCTTGGTTATAAATATTCTTGGTTACCTATTGCCTTTCAGCTAAAATATTCAAGAGCTAGCTGCAGGCTGCAAACCACAACTTAAGGACTCCTGATTTCACCTCCGATATTTTCATAAAGATTTCTGTGTTCTGCAGTATCTGAGCTAAATTTTGTCTTTGAGGAACTAGGGGTTCAGGATCATTTGCCAAAACATTCCCAGGTTGGTTCTCCAAGAGTAAAGGCAATGGATGAATTACTTAGTAATTCATGGAACACAGTTTACACTTGAATTATAAAAGTTTGAGAATTTAGCCAGTGATCAAAAGTGTTGCCTTTGAGTACTTTTTAGAAAAAGCTGTAAAGCATTTATAAAAGTTGGAAAAACTATACGAGTGAAAGTTGCAGTTCTGTGTTGTACTAGCTGTAGATCTCATCAGATTTGCCACTGAGTAAATATGTACAGATTTGTACTGCATTGTAGTATACTTGGCTGGTTTTGCCATCTTTTCACATTCCTTATGAATCCTTCTGTATTTGCTGACATTTACAAATGTGTGAAACCATTTGTGCTGTATGATATTCTTGAACTGCATTACAAATAGTTTAAAATTGCACACAACCATATTGTACTCTAAAATGGATTCTAAAATAGCTTTTGCAACAATAAATAAACCTTATTAAAAAGACACTGTGGTTAGGAAGTTAAAAATATCAATCTTTGACACTGGACTGACAAGCTATCTTATTCCTAGTGTCCACTTCTAGATCTGGACAACAATGAATGGATATTTTTTTAAATTAAAAGAAGATATGTAATATGACTAAACTCAAAAGTAGTATCGCCCACTTACTGCATTCTGCATCTAGGGAATACTTCAACAACCTTTTCCCCAAGAATAACTGCCTTGAAGATGCTGGCAGATGGAATTAGTTTAGGGATTCTGAAGACTGAAGAAAAGGCTTTGATATGTTGCTCAGGCTATCTACATTATTTGTCCCTAATGCATGGAAACTTTATAATTCTCTCCACTCCTTTGCTTTCACAGCAATGTTTTGGATAGCATTCCAGACTTCAAAAGATGCCTGTAAAATTGCTTAAAATAATTAAGAATAATCTTTAATGAGATAACTTGCAGTTACAGAAAAGAGTTACTTTTGTTCAAAGCTGTTTGAAGTAGCACTGGGTCTTTTTCTTTGGTTGTATTTTGAGAAGTCTTATGTGAGGAAAAAAAGGTGTATGGATGTGTAATTATACTTATTTTGCTGGTGAACTGTGAAATTAAGAGTGAAAATACTTTACAAATGCACTGCCACACTTATGCAGACACTGAAAAGTCATGGGGAAAATGATAATAGAAAAAGACATGTTAAATTGCTGACATTGAGATACCTATTTTAAAGACATTAAACAAATTCTGCTTGTATTTTTGTTCTTTTAAAAAATTAACTGTGAATTGATTGTAAAGTAATTTTAACTTCAACTCAATTTTATTTGAAATAAAAATAAAAACACTTAAAGTGTGTGCATCATTTACTGTACTGTGATTATGGTTTGGATCCCAAGATCTAGTGTATGGGGTTCTACTCACTGGATATTTGCACTGGAAGAAGAAAGGTATTATTTTTGTTGATTTCCCTTTGGACTTCTTAAAAAAGTTCTTTTGAACAACACAAGAATGTATAACTTGATTAAGGTATATAAGCAACCAAATATGATTTCAAAATGAATCTCATTATTTATTTAGATAATAACACTGTTACATGCAGTATGGCTGCAGTAAAGAATATCTGTTGTTGCCCCTCCATTTGTCTTGGTTTTTGTATGTGCAAATGGGAGACAAATTCATTCTAACACACTCAGTGGTGACATTTCCATTTGTAGTACTGCTACACATCTGTCCAGTGAGCCCTTTGATCCAATCATGACTGGACAGTATAAAAAACAATATATTTTATTTATTAGAATTATATACCACATTTTATTACTCTGCTTACTCATGACTCACAATAAATGCAACATTAAAGCAATGTTGAAACTTACATTACAATTAAAATTGTGTAATGCACACCTGATGGTGTCACAATATATTCCAAGCTTCTAGAATAACTTGGTTTTAACTAGGTTCCAGAAGGAGATTATCAATAGAGCTGATCCAAAACAACAAACCATCCCCCAGGTTTTGCTCCTCTTCCAAGGAATGGATGTCATTTCTTGAATGGAAGTCCATAGTTGGACCTCAGGCTTTTTCTCAATGGTGTCAGGTGGTATAACACTGAATTTAGGGCGACAGAATAGCAAAATGGAATGTGGGGATCAGCATCTCCTACTACCTCAAAATTTGCCTTTTTTCCCCTAACATGATAGCATCCTCCTTGATTAGATTCAGAATTGTGCACTGTTTGATAAAAGCACAAGTTTGATAAAAGCACAATTTCTCGGAGTTTCAAGAATAATGGACTGTGACTAGCTGAGTAATATTGCAAACATAATAAATAACAGAGTAACCAGGGGTATATGAGAGACCACAAGCTATTCAGTTGTTGATTATGCCATTTTCCCTATAATTCAGATTTCAATGTAAACTTTATTTTCCATCTTGGAAATACAGTTTGACATTGTTCCTATTCTAGTCACACTCTTCCCCACCAACTTTTCTGGTTTGCCTTTGCTGGTGGAAGTTCCAATGTACAAGAGTACTTTTAAAAAGTCCACCTGACCTGTTTCAGGTGAATAGCACTTTATTTTCTTTCCAAAGACTTGACCTGCATTTCTTCATGAGCATATCCTTTCAAGAGATCCTAATGTATAATTTCCACCTGATCACTCTTACCACACTGTATTTTTATGTATTAACTCTACGTTGGATGATGTAATGTTTTTGCAGAAGTGAGAACTATTTTATTTGCCAGATATAATAACAGAATACATGGTTTATGAACTAAATTCACATTTATAATTTGTATACTGATAACAAGATTCCAATTACATTTCAAGATTTGGCAATTTTTCCCCTGGAATTTTAGTGCTGAAACTTCCTTGCTTTGGCTTTTGTTCTTGCTTTGAAACCATAAGAATTTTCTCTGTTTGGAAATTAGAAATTTAGGCAGAAGCAGTCCCTTTCCTCCCATTTCAGCCTCTCTGACAGGCATATGTGTTGTTAAAGTTATGATGATTTCAGCTTTTGCTTGTGTACATTAATAGCAAGATCATTTTGCTTCAGAGTGTTTTAACCCTAATATACTCTCCTAAAAAGCTATGTAAAATATTGTTCGGGAAAGAAGTTCCAGTCACTGTTTTGTATTTTTGAAGGATATGCTTATTTAGACACCTGCTAACTAATCTGTCTCTGCAGAATTGCATCTGAAAATTATTCTATTTGAGTTTTTAAAAGGAAATGTATTTTCACTTTATAATCATCAGCTGCCAGACTCCAAATTCCTTTAACATATTACGATTTGCACATCAAACATGTGTCTGACACGTTAGATTCAAATTGCTCATTTCCCAACTGATGTTGAGAGCACACAGATGTTCCCTCCAGTGGTAGCTCCAGAAAGTTGACTCAACGCACATCATCATAGCAGAGGAACACCCATGGGAAGCATCAATCTCTCTGCAACTGTCTGAAAAAAATACATTGGCAGGCAGATTCTAGAGTTAGGCAGATACAATTCCTCAGAGGTTTGTTGTTGGACAGGCTCCAGAGAACAAAATCCTTCTGTGATTTTCAGTTAGTATCTTCAAATTGTTGCAACAGTGGTGGGTTCTTGCTAATTCAATTCAGTCTTTGCTCATCACTTCCCAAAATCTACATCATGTTACTTTCTCTCTTCAGTAATCTCCATATAATAAAATTGGAATGGTAAATCAGCCTCAATGAGGTTAGGTTTGTTAAAATTCTGTCAAGCTTTTTATTGACTTCCATTATTGGATATTTATGCAGCGGTTCCCAAACTGTGTTCCACGGAACCCTAGGGTTCTGCAAAAGCCTTATAGGGTTCTGTGGAAAATCTCAAAAATCAAATTTAAAATGGATTTTAAAATAAAACTACACAAGACCGACTATTTGATTGTCAGGTGGCATCCAAGCAGCAAGCAAGGAAATGCATCTCATCATTTGCTTCCTAGAACTGTAATGCGAAGGCCGGGGGGAATATGGGTTATCTCCAAACACCCACTCACCAACAGAAGTTGTTTTTTTCACAGCCCAGCATCTCAGATCTACACAACCTCCCCAGTGAAAGTGTGTGGAAGTTCCAAGAAAGTTCCTCAAACACATGCTAGAGCACTCTTAACTTTTCTAGCAAAAAATCCAGAAGGTTCTTTGTCTTATAAATACAGTACTAGCATACCGCTACTCCCTTCATTCAATTCAGTTCAGCTCAAAAACTAGACATTATACAGGAAACTGGAAGATATAATTGAATCAGTGTAAATATGATCCAGAATGTATTTTGATTAAAAAAATTGCATTAAATCTGAGGGATAAGTCTGGCCGATAACATAGAATCAATGAATGTATGTACTTACAATTTATTTACTATTTCAGGAAGCTACTAATACCGCAGATAACTGGCTCAAGACGGGTAGGCTTTCAGGTGCCAATAAGATAGCATGTGCAACTTCTAGTTCTAGCTGTACTGAGAAACTGCCGTCTGGACCTGATAAGATTCAGAAAGATATTCTTCATTGTGGTTCAGTAAGTAAAAATACAAGGAAAATAGAATTAGGTTTTTCTGTGCACCAATTGAATCAGCCTGGAGTGTGAATCAGCCTGGAGTGTGACTTCTCTGTTTTATTATTTTATTCATTTAACTGCAATGGAAACGACCCTCATGCTGATAGTCAAGAAGTGAACAAACCAACTAGTGACAGGATTGGATGTGAAGGTTTTAAATCTTCAAACAAAAGGAAATACGATGAATCTTACCTATCTTTAGGATTTATTCCTAATGGAAGTGCAGAACACCTTGATGGACAACAAAATCCTCCTTAACAGTTCCTTGGCACCTTCTAAGCTGAAACAACACCTGAAAACAAACCACCTGCACCTAAAGGGAAAGGATGTCATTTAAAAAAAAAACTACAAGGAAGTCCGAGTTGTGTCTTGCTTACAGAAATATGCCAAGACTGATAATGAAAACACAACTGAAGTTAATTTTAATTTTGCTTAAGTTGCAGGTTTGCCTGTGCTGGGAAACCACATATAATTGCAAAGGATCTCATCAAACATGTATGAAAGAAATAGTTGGTTGCATGCTTGGAGAAAAGTGGTGAAAAAGTTTCAGCAGTCTAGTGTTCTAACAACATTATGTCCAACCATATTCATAAAATCTCAGTCTATATCGAAGATGAATTAATTCAGAGACTGAAAAATTGTAAAGTGTTTTCAATGCAACTGGACAAGAGTACAGATGTCACAGGACTTGTGATATTGCTTGTTTTCACAAGGTATCATTCCAAAAATCTATCAAAGATTCGTTTCTATGCGCACCTTTGAAGACTAATCCAGTGGGGGAAGAAATTTTTAAAATCATCACTTGTTGCATGCATAAACACAGTCTTGATTGGGATAAGTTTGTTAACGTATGCAGCAATGGGGTTGCAATGATGGTGGGAAAATTGAAACGGATGGAATCAAAGATAAAAAATGTTGCGCCAAATTGTACCAGTAGTCACTGCATCTTGCAGCAGCATTCCCCTGTGATCAAGAACATTCCATTTGACATAAAGGACGTTCTTAATGAGGCTGTAAAAATGGTCAGTTATATAAAGTCTCACACCCACTCCACTCAAGACTTTTTGCAAAGCATTGTGAAGAAATGGGAAGTCAACATCAGTTGCTTCTAAGTCACATAAAAGCGAGGTAGCTTTCAAGAGGCAAAGACCTGGCCAGGCTTTTTGAGCTGTGCAATGAGCCTCTGGTTTTCTTCATAGGGAGGACCATTCTGCATCTAACAAACATGCCAACTTTTTACACAATGAAAAGTGGCTCATACAATGTGCTTATCTCACCAACATATTCAGGAAACTCAATAAAGTTACTACATCTTTGCAATGGAAAGATACAGCCACGTTCACAGTGAGAGACAAAATAACATCATTGAAAATTAGACTTAACTTTTGGATCAAATAAGTAAATGAGAAAAACATTGAATGCTTTCCTCTCCTGGCCCAATTTCTGTGTGAAGACGAGTTGAAAATCAAAGTATTTGTGAGTATTTAATGAACTTTGTAATATCCCTTTCAGAGAACTTCCAAGATACCAACAGGGATATCGAGTGGGTGCAAAACCCATTTGTCAGACAAATTAAATCTCACACATGCCAGAGTATGAAGATCTTAATGAAATTCAGTGTAACTTTGCTTTAAAAACAAAATTTGAATCTGTGCCACTGAATGACTTTTGGGTAGGACTGATTGACATATACTGTACTTGTCAGTAGCCACAAAGGCTATCTGAGCTCTGCTCCCCTTTGTGTCCTCCTATCAATGAGAATCAGGTTTTTCAGCTTATGCTTACACCAAAAACAAATTTAGGAGTAAGTTGGATGTTGCCCCAGATTTACATATTCAGCTGTCGGACATAAAGCCCAAATTCAAAATGATTTTAAGTACAAAAATGAAACAATTTCATTCATCACATTAGGTGTAATGTGTATCAAAATACAGGTTTGTGGTTATATCCATTTTCTTTTACCAAAATTAAGGTTTGTGGTTATATTTAAAATGTTTTCTCTTTATTTCCAAACCTACTATGTTATGCAAAACATTCAGGCAATAGTGTAGATGAAAGAAGGAAGAACATTGTGGATTCACAATGCTTAATAAAAATCAGGGATAGAGTTCGGGTTCTGCAGGAAAAAAATGTCTTCTGAAAGGTCCCATGACTGAAAAAGTTTGGGAACCAGTGATCTACAGTGCACAATTTTATCTACTGTTATTTTTATTGAAATGTTATTTTATTTAATACTTTATTGTAAGCGGTCTTAATAAGGTTCGTTATAAAATTGAGTGGTAAGGATTTTTTTCAGATTGTAAATAAAATTACTCCTTATTCTTTATTGGCCAGGAATGGTTAGACATGCAAGGAATTTGATTCTGGTACAACAACTGTTTATACTTGCAAGACAACAGTATAAGATAATATATAACAATGTTAGTTATTCGGTAAGTGCAGTCAGTAGAAAGGAAGTACTGTACTGTACTATAAAGTGTAGAATTAATAGCTATATTTACACATTAGACAGAACTTCTGGATTTAGAATTCTCTGCCCTTATGTTCTGTCATGTAGCATAATCATATAGTATGAGTCAAGTATTCATTTGAACAATGTCGTGGGAAAAAAGCTGTTTTTGTGTCTGGTAGGTTTGGTATGCAGTGCCCTGTAGCACCTACCAAATTGCGCATTTCCATTTGAGTAAATTTCACTTGAATCATTAAGGCTTGTACCAGAATCTAATTCCTCTGACAGACATACTTTTACAGTTTTCTTCATTCACCTGTGAATCTATGTAGGAAAGAGATCAGTAAAGAGTTAGCAGAATCTCTGTAAAGTTGTTCAGTGGGTTGCTTCAGTCTAAACTTGGAGCATCTCAAATTCTCAGTTAGCACTGTGTACCTTATGAGGGCAAGCAGAACAGTAGGCGTCTGTGTATGTGTATCTTAGCTTTCAGGCTACAACCATTTTTCAAGTCCTGGTAAGACAGATAATAAATAATGGTCTAACTACTCTGCAATAATTCCTTTCACATTTGCATCTCAACTTTGTAACTGGGTTTTCTCATTATATTAAGTCATGGTTTAACTGTAATTAGAGTGAACTATAATTAGCTGATTTTCACCACATGCTAAATTAAAACAAATCAATGTATGGATGAGCATGATGTACTGTATAATCTAGGGCAATATCTTAGATATTTATACCCACAATCCTTTCCCCCAGTCTGTGAAAGAACGTAAACATTTGTGGAAAGGAAACAAACTTTATTTAGGGACATTACAGTAATCACATGTTTTAAGGTATGAAGTAATTTGAGACTTGAATATTATCATAAAAGAACGCCAGAAGCTGCCATCTAAGAAAATAATACCTCATGCAGTATAAGAAAATGCTCTAAGATTCCATTGTTTTGTTTTGTTCTTAAATATTACTTTATACTCAAGTTTAAAAGCTGCTATTGTACAGAAAACTGTTAAACCTTTAGCTATCAAATAAGTAGATATTTTTTTACTCATGCTTCAACCAGTCAATCTGCATGGCAGCTTGGTTAATACCCCTCTAACATAGAATTCAGTTGTAATGTTTGCCCCTCTTCCTGCATGTTTCAAAGAAAAAGGATACATTTTATTTATTTATATTTATTTATTGGCAACCTAATTGAAATGGATCAGTTATCACATATTTTTTCTTTGGTTACCACACCCTCATGCAGTAAGATGAAAAGTGAATCAAATTTGATTCCTACTGTGTGACATGAACTATCATTTATGCATAGGCCTCTCCACAC
>JANHZU010001595.1:177663-193650 GCA_032468055.1 Acrochordus granulatus
CTTGGCAGGAGGGGGTGGCGCCCTTTCTGCGCCGTCAGGGAAATGAATGGCGCCCGCCATTTTCGCGTCGCTCTACCCCTCAGTTCTCTATTGTAAATCCTGGGAAAGGGAGTGGGCCTCAAAGCCTCATTTTAGCTCCTCCTATTTCGCCTCATTGCCCATCTCAGATGGGCGGGATTCATCTGGACCTTTATTATTAAAAATTATTAATTCTTTTCCGGAAAGTCTGTTTTCACATCAGCTGCGGACCGGAAGTGTTGCCATGGCAATGTCCGCAGCTCCGGAGGCAACGCACTTCCAAGCAATCCGAGTGGCCGATTCTACCGTCTGGCAAGAAACGCCTTGCCCAATAGCAGAAGGGGATTCCTTTCCCTCCAACTGATTGGATTGCTGGTGAGAAGAGCCTTCTGGGATTGGAGGAAAGAGAAGGCGGAGGCGGGCCTTTTCCTGTTTCCTCAGACCAGCTGCTTCAGACCGTGGGAAAGGCACCGAATTCCCGGCGCTGACACGGAGGGGAGATTGCAAGAGGCCGGTGCGCGGCGTGCGGCGGTCCCCTCCCTGGAAGGCAGACAGGCAGGCGTGCCGAAAGGGCCTGGCGCCTTCCGCGGAAGGAGAGCGACGATTGTGGCCTTCGGAACTCCCGGAGACTTGAGGCTAAGCAGGTCGGGCCTAGGAAAACTCAGATACCTAAGGATAGTTTACTTTTTCTGGAGGGGGAAGAGTTGCCAGGCCTTTGGAGGTGAAACTGCCCTCATCTGGAATGGCTCCCCTCCTCGTTTCCCTCTAGTGCACTCATTGTCCTCGTTTTACGACTTCAAGAGCTTAGAGACAGGGATGCACTTGCTGTCTTCTGTAAATAGTCCCAAGAACAGCTACTGCATGGCTCTGTCTGGAAAAATTATTTATGCTGTATTTTTAAAATGTTTTTACATGCCTTTTAATCTTGGAGTGAGAGCCCCCCAGGGCCGGCTGAAAGATGGATATAGAATATGAGATCTTAAAAATAGAAATAGAATCCTAGGGCTGGAAGGGCTTGGTATAAGGCAGGATCCTTTTATCATCTCAGACAAATGGTTGACCAAAATAAATATTTTAAATTTATAAATGTCGACATAAATATTTTAAATTGAATTAATTATGGGAGAACTTGTGATAGAACTCTCACTGATATTTCATGTTAGGAACTGTCGGTGAGCTTTCCTGTTTCTGCACTGACCCAACATGGATATGGGAGGCAGTAGCCGGATTCCCTACGATGATTATCCTGTGGTTTTCCTTCCCCCCTATGAGAATCCACCAGCCTGGATCCCTCCTCATGAGGTGTGTAGCTATAAATCTGGTTCCGGCGGTCTTTGGGCAATCTACCATCTTGCTTGGATTTGATGTAATGCTGACCTCACTTTTTAAGGGCTTGAGAAATTCTTGGCAACAAATCCCCCAATTATTATGCTTTTCAGAACCAGAGAATGGTGCATGCTAGAAAGATTTCAGATTTCCAAGGATGGAATCCACAATTCCATTTCTTGGTGTCTCCTTTGATTTTCTCTAGAGAATTTACCACTCAGATTACAGCAACGAGTTAACCCAGTTCCTGCCTCGTACCGTTGTACTGAAAAAGCCTTCAGGGGCTCAGGTGAGACTCGACTCATGCTCAAGGGGCTGGGGCAAAGAGGGGACCTTTCCAAGTTGACACTCTCCAACACATGCTCCCCAGCCATAAGTGATGGGAATCCTAGTACAGTTGAGGGAATGGGTCTTTGGTTCCACATGGGCAGTTCTGTTAACTGAATTCTTCTACAAAAATATGAGTTAGTGGGAAGAAACAACGAGTGGTTACAGAACATTTTGTAAGAAGATCAGCCTGTGTGAATCAGGGCAGGTAGGGTAAAAGGAAGTTTAAATTCCCTGTGATTTTTCTGCTAGTGAGTTGGATTCCCATCTTTGTGTGATCTTGTCCATTGTACCTCTAGGTGGGCAGAATTGATAACAAACACAATATTCCATTGTAAAATGTTGTGTGGGACAAAATGAGATTTGGCATGATGTCCTCAACTGTAAAAGCTGTTGGTTGTTGAGTTTTCTTGACAACAAACGGGTAGAAATGTGGCTACATAGGTCCCTGTTTAGCAGCAAATAAATGAAACTTTAAAAAAGCAATTATATATTTGCTGCCAACTTCCTTCATTTTTTTTTCCTTCCTAGCTGGGCTTTAACATCCGAGGAGGAAAAGCTTCTCAGTTGGGTATTTTCATCTCAAAGGTACGTGGTTCTCTTATTTCACTCTTGTTGCTGGCCAGGATTCTTTCCTCTTTAGGAAGCATGTGTAACAGGGTTTTCAGCATGTGTTTGTTGCAGAATCTGATCCCTGATCTTCTCTAGCAAGCTGCCAAGCGCCTACTTAATCGCTATCATCCCATTTCTGTTTAAAAGGCTGCAGTGCAAAAGTAGACTAAGATTCATTCCTCTAGGAGAGTATCTGTCAAGTTTTCTGTATGTTTATGCTTAGGTTTGTGTGGCTTCCTTCAAAACAAAAATTTAGGTGGCAGGTGATTCATCAGAAAGAATGAAATTAAAATGGAGTATGTGGGACTATGTATAACTTGTTTAGCTGTTTCTCACAAGTTTTAGGCTTTAAAATAAGAGGCAAGATGGCATTCTGGCCTTTTCAATCCACCTGTCATCATTTTGCCGTAGATCTTTTTTCCCCTGCTCTTCCATTTTTTTGGGCAAAGAAAACAATACACTGCATTAGCTTCTCCCCCAGCCTTATGTACTCCCCTCATTTTTCATTGAAAGCATTTGGATTGCCCCAAGTTGGGGAAAGGCTGTTTGACAACTTTCTGTGCTGTGATGATCTCTCATTTCTTTCATATTAGGTAATCCCGGATTCTGATGCTCACCGAGCCGGGTTGCAAGAGGGAGATCAGGTCCTGGCTGTGAATGATGTGGATTTCCAAGATATTGAACATAGCAAGGTGAGAACTGCCTTCCTGTTGGGTGAAGAATTTGGATGTTGGACTTGGGATGTGGAGATGGTCCTCAGCAAAGGAGGTCCAAATGCTCTCTTAGCCCAGCCTACCCTACAGTACAGTGATATCCAGTGGTGGACAAGTGGGCTATAAACCAGCAAATTGTTTGCAGGAATTACAGTCCCAGCTCATCTCTTAGCCCAACCCACCTCACAGGGATGGTTGTTGTGGAGAAAATAAGAGGAGGAAGGAGTATTTTATACGATCATCACTTGAGTTATGTATGCAAATAATAAAGATGTGATAAAAATAAATACTGGCTTGAAAAGACTGATCTTGCTGAAATGTGGCCACTAAGTGGCGGGGTGGGATATTATTTTGGACCCTTTAGGGGCTTGAGTTCTGTTAAGGAAACACAGAATGTACAAAACATGACAGTCCTGTTTGTTGCTGTTGAGGACACAACATTTTCCTCCTTCTTTTTCCAGGCTGTGGAGATCTTGAAAACAGCTCGAGAGATCATTATGAGAGTCCGTTTCTTCCCTTACAGTAAGTATTGTTGCTACTCTTTTGGGAAGAAAATGCACTTAAAAAAAAGGAAATGTAATGTGTGATTCACTGTCTCACAACATTTCTTGTTGTGAATGTGCTCTTTTTCACAAGGAAGGGAACTGAGGCTTCATGAGGTCCCTTCAGGACATATGGGAAAACAGGATTCTATCCGTGATTCATATCTTGAGAAGGTTTACAGGACTAAGCATCTTTTAGAAAAGTTCTAGGAAAATGGACAGAAGAGAATCTGTGCCAGGCTGTGATAGAGGAATGGAAGCTCTGTGCCCACTGGAATGCCAGTTACCGGAAGCAATAGCAAAAGAGGGCTTTGGTCTTCATCGCATCTTGTGAACTTCACACTGATTTCTGTGCATCAGGAGCAGGCTGTTGGGCTTTTCATTGATTCACAAGCCTCTCTGAGTTTCTGGCCTTAATTTCTGTTTCTTCCCTTCCCTTCCAGATTACCACAGGCAGAAGGAGAGAACAGTTCACTAGTCATCCTTCCCATTTATCACCTTGCGAACTTCCATCTGATTTCTGTTTTAGCTTCTTTTTGTAATGCCCTACTTTGTTATAAAGCATACCCTTTTATTCCATTTTATTTTTAAGTCTCACTGAGGGGCCCAGAAGATTTTTTTGGAGGGCAGAAAAGAGTCCCAGTCTGGTCAGATGTATTGTGGAATCTCTACAAAGGATGAAAGAGCTACATTTTCATTTTATTTCATCTGCTTCATCCTATGGAGTAAAAGATAAGGGCTCTCAGGCTGACGTTCTTGATCCAGAAGAAGAGACTGATGGCTAATAATGCTATGTTTTTGTAGAACTTCAATCTTTTTTTTTGTCCTCCAGAACTGGAAGAGGAGCAACTGTCTGTCTCTGACAGAGCAGATCAGCTGTTTGGTTCAAAACTCTTTTGGATAACTTCGGGGCACAGCCTGTTGCCAACATCTGCCCTGTTTCTCCAAAAGGGATGATTCCAGAAAGATTCACCTCCACTTGCTCTTCCAAATTGAAGGGTGATAATTGTTTTTAGGGAAGATAATTACATGCTGCGTCTTTCTTTTTCGTTACGTGTTAATGGGAGGAAGGTGCAGATACCTTGCTTACTTCAGCAAAAGATTCACTTGGAGAACAGCTGCTTTCCTTCCTTACCTTTGGCCTTTAATCCACCCAAATGAAGACACTGGAAAGGCCAGCCCTCCTGCCGCAGATTTCTGAATTTAAAACTTGCAACACAGCCTTAGAAGAAACAGTTTCTTAATCTCCCAAATTCCCCTCTTGTCTGACTATTTCAAAGCTGAGTTGCCATGTGGACTTCTTTTCCCTGGATTTGATTTTCCCTGTTTGGATAAATGTCTGTGTTTAATAAAATGTTTCTCCCACTCTACGACTGATATATTATTACACTGAGAAGCAGGTGGCTTCCAAGTAGTGTCGCACCTCCTTTCCACATCTTACTCAAACATATTGCTTCAGCCATTGCTAAGTAGGAATTATTCTTTAAAAAAACAGCTTTTCTCAATGTTCCAGAATAGGAGTTCAGGCTGGGGGAAAAAGGCTGCTCAGCTGGTGATGAGAAATTGTCTTGGGGTGTTGAATAATGCTTCCAAGGCCATGCTACTTAGCAGGAAGAATATTATTATTCCCCTAAAATTTGCTTTGAGTGGGAACAATTATTCTTTGAAAGCAGTGCAACTGTAAAGGGGTCAGTTTTGAGCAGGTGGAATGCTGATTTTGAAATATTTATCAAGAGAGCGCAAACTCGCTCTGAAGCTTCTTTCGAGCAAGGCAAAGCATGACTGCCATCAGCTGGAGAGAAACCTGGACATCTCTGTGAAATGTTTTGACAAATTAAAAAAAAGGATTTTCTTCCTCCTACACAGAAGTTTCTCTGATTTTTTTTTTTTGCATGGTCTGCTCTGGCTAAAGAGTGCTTAAGCAGAGCAGTTTCATGTTGTAGTTGCATCCAGACAATCAGCAAATCTTGGTTTTTTGGGGCTTGGAGTAATTTAGTCAGCCCAGCATTTTAAATCATATAATGACCCAATGTCATATGTGAATAAGTTCATGTGCTCAATTAATTCTTATTAGAATTTCTCTAATAAGCATAAAAAATAATCTCTAATAAGAACAAGTCAGCCTACCATGCAGCCATCCATCAAAGTGATGGTTTATTTTGAAATATTTATCAAGAGAGCGCAAACCTAATGTTTAACCTCTGTTAAGCCTAACAGATTTCTAATCGATGATGTAGTCACATGTGATCTAGTCATGTGTAAGCTACCACTGTGGCCAGCTAATATTCAGATCTTGGGATATGTGTAGTTTTTGGTGTAAGCTGAGCCAACTCAGGTTAAGCAAAAGTTGGTGTGGTGCGATGTATGAGCTCAGCCACTGCACTGGTGTGCTAAACATTCCCCTGAAGAAAGCAGCGATTCCGAGCCTCTGAATGACTCTAAATCCTGAAAATGTTGGTTGCTGGTTGGCTTGAGAAGGACCACCGCTTCCAAAGAAACCAAGTCCGCCATTGGTTGCATTCACACAATGCAATCAACTCCCACTTCTGTGTTTGTCCCACAGCACAAGTCAGCCTAAGTGACAACCAAACCTGTCGGGTCTGCGCCCCGTGCTCAGCCTTCCAGGCGCTCCCAGAAAAGCAGGAATCCAACCCAGTCTGTGCTTGTGTCGCCATGAGATGTGAGGCTGGAGTTGAGCACCTTAACTGCGAAAACGGAACATTCCTGTTTCTGTCGGCCAGCCGCTTTCCTGCTAAATCCCTCTTCTCAGAGGGGCGAAACTCACCTGCGTCAAAGGCCTGTGCCCCAGCCTTTTTTTCCCACCCGCAACTCCCCTCCCCGCTTTCAGTTCAGCATCAAAACCACCCGCAGTGGGACCTCCAGGAGGTCTCCTTCCCAACCACTACCCAGCTCCCTGGGGATCAGCCCCAGCTCGAAATAACGATGCGGCCGCCCGGCCTGCTCGCTCGGTTCTTGCCCCGAGGAGCCCCTCCGCGCTCCGGGATGCCCCTAGAACATGGGAAGGGGAGGGAATGGTGCACAAGGGAGGCCGAGGCGAAAGCGGAGCCGTCGGCGGTTCCATGGTGTAATGGTTAGCACTCTGGACTTTGAATCCAGCGATCCGAGTTCAAATCTCGGTGGAACCTCTTTTTTTTTTTTTTGCGGAGAGTGGGGACTCCACTTGGCAAGGGGGACAGCCGGGCGTGTCACGTCAGGCCTCCGTCGTCTGAATCCGAGTCTCTTTCGCTACCCATTGCAAGCCCCGCGTGACTTTCAAGCAGACCTTCTCAAACTTGGGCACTTTCGGATGGGTGGACTTAAACTCCCAGAATTCCATCCAATTGAAATCCATCCCTCCGAAAGTGCCCAAGCTTGAGAAAAGTGTTATTCTAAGCAGGTCGGAAGGTTTCGGGAAGAACCCGCCCCCGCCCTTTGGCCTCACAGTAGCAAGCGGGAGAAAACCCTCCCTGCGTAGGCATTGGTGGTTCAGTGGTAGAATTCTCGCCTGCCACGCGGGAGGCCCGGGTTCGATTCCCGGCCAATGCAAACGCTGGTCTTTTGAACCCGCGTCCTTCTCTTTCCTGGTCCCGCTATCCAGCTAAGACCCCAAAGGGGTTTGTCGATCTCCCTTTTTTTCACCCATCCCGTGGCTGAATATCTCCTTCAGTGTTTCAAACTGAAACACTTCAGTGTTTCAGTATTTCAAAGGTCCTTCCGTTCCTTTTAATGGTTGCGGCTGGCGCCCGAAGGAAACGAGCCCAGCTTGGAGATAAAGTCGCCTCTCGTGCACGCCCGCGGCTCTTCTGAACGCTGCACGCAAGCTGTAGCTCTTCTACAGCTTGCGTGCAGCGGGGGCAGGTTTTGTTATTTTTGTCAGTAGGAAAAACGCACGACCCGAGTGGTTTTAGTCATTCTTTTCGAGGAAGAGACAAAACTCCTTCTCCGGTTTCACGGATGAGACAGATCAGCAAGGGTGGGAGAAAAATCCGAGTTTCCAGGGTCAGAGAAGGAAACAGCCCAAGTTAAAAGAGTTATGGATATTACTCCTAATACATAAGAATTCACATTCTTGCCGTCTCTTCCATTTCCCATCGAATTGAAAAAGCCTCCGGGATAGGAGGCGAAACATCTTCCGATTCCGATGTAGTAAAAGTCCTTTCGAGAAACTTGCATTTATGTTACGGCCCGAATTAAGATTAAGACATAAGCCAAGCAGCCAAAACAGCGGCGCCCTTCCCGCTTCATACTGGAGGGAAAAATGACCCCAGGGGCGAGAAACTTACACGTGCGTAGGTGGGCAGGGGAAAAGCCCGAGAGCGGGCGGGCATCCGACGAGGTGGCCGAGTGGTTAAGGCGATGGACTGCTAATCCATTGTGCTCTGCACGCGTGGGTTCGAATCCCATCCTCGTCGTTATATTTTACCAGCTTTTTTCTAAAATTACAATTCACCTTTAAATTATATGCTTTAAGAGCAGATTTTTATTACAAAAGATTTAAATTGCTGTTAGTAATTCAATTGTATTTTTCTTAATAAAACAAACGCTACAACTAACATTTACTACAGTAAAAATAATATGGAGAAAATGTGAACGATGAAAGTAAATAACAGAAATCAGACATTTATTCATTTATTTGCTTTAATAAAATGCAACAAAAATATGAAATAATCCAGATTTTCCATGACTTCAATAAAAAGTAATTTCAAAGGCTGAGAGTGTACACATTTAATCAAACCTTGGTCTCTCACACAAAATACACATTTTTAGAACATAGCTGATTGATTGATTGATTGAGTTAGGTACCCAGTTCAAACCACCTCCGGGCAGCTTACAACAAACTTAAAAGTCAGGTCATAAACATCAACTTCTTAACACAATACGTAGCAGTTTAGGACCAACCTCTCCATAAAATTTCTTAAAACATTTCTTAGAATTCTCTCACTGCTTAAATTGTGAGAACATCATGAGTTTTGGATTCCTCTTTCTAGAGAGTTCATGCCAGTCCATCTAGGATTCATTTTTGTTTTTTAAAATAAAGTTCATTCTACACGCTTGACAGTTTTGCAATTATAGTTTATGTTGGGATAATTCTTTTTAAAGCAAAAAAACTTTTTTTATATAAACTTTTTTGTGGAAAAAAAAGATGTGCTCAGGATCCTGGCTCAGTGGCTTATAAGGGCAGCTGATCCTCATTGCCCTTAGAAAGCCAACAGGGTCTGGGCCAGTTGCAGTGGGGGAGGGGAACTCTCCATTGGGGAAGGCACACTTTCTGAACCCTATCAAATGCCATTGCTTGACTAAAGGAATGCAGGTCATGCCAACTCTGTCAGATCTGGTGGGGCGGGCATTCCTGCAGATAACCCAGTCCTGTCCCACCATGAGCTTTATGAGTGACAAACAGCACCTTCAATTGCATCCAGGGAGCAGTGTACACAGTGTTGACATGGATCTACTGAGGCACACCCATAATTACCCACTGTGCTGCATTCTGAACCAGTTGCAGCTTCCAAGGGTCTTCACGGCAGCCCCATGTAAAACACATTACAATATTCTAAATGGGAGGCAACTAAAGCATGATTATGAGCAGTTTCCCACTCCAGGAATGGACACAAGTGGCATAGAAAGGCTCTCCTGGTTACAGCTCTCACTAACTCTCTAAGCAGTCCAAAAGGATCCCCAAATTGTACCCAGACTAAAGATGCAAAGTCCCCAGTACCAGGGGCTCTAAAACCCATAGCAACCAATCTTATTAGTCTCTTTTCTTTTCCAGTCAGAAGCCCTTCTGCAGTCATCAGATACTGAAAGAGGACCTTAACGGCATCATCTCATTGACCAGAAGTGGAGATATATAACTGAGTATTATCAGTGTATTGAAAGGATAAAGTCCCAAAGTACCCCACAAAGCAAGACTCTCAGCTTAACCTCTCTCCCATTACCAACACCAATCAGAACCAGCCCTGCAGGAAGCAGACCCGCTTTAATGCTGGTCTCAGCATAAGCCCCCACTCATATCATTTGAATTGGTCCAGGATACTGTATTGTATCATGATTAATGGTTTTGAAAAACACCGAGGGTTCAGGAATGGCCACTGCCATTCAGAGCCTTCAGAAATGAACCAAAGGTGTAATCAGTACTATTCCAGTTCAACACCCAAGTCTGAATCTTGATTGAGAGGATCAGATACTGTGATCCATTTTCTCCAGAGCCCTATGAAACTGCAGCCCAATAACCTTCTCTAAAAAGGGCATATTGGGAATTGGATGAAAATTATCCAGTATCAGGTCCATTTCTTCCCCAGACTATTTTCAACCATCTATTAGTATCATTATTAATCTGCATTATATAATTAGAAATACTTGGATCTTCTAACAAGGATATTTCCAGAGAATAAGTGATTCTATGTTCATTTTCTAAGATATTGTGACAGAATGTCTGACAGCTATACTTCTATGACATGACACCTGAAACTTATTTTTGAGCATCTTCCTAAATACTCTTAGCAATGTTTCTAGCTTGTGTAACTCATTACAGCCAGAAATTACTACTATATACACATGTAGTTTACACTATTTTTCTCCCTATGCTTATCTTTGCACTTGCCAGTGTTGAAGAGTTTCTAGCCATTCAAAATTTCCAGCCTTTGAATTTTACTGAGCTAAATTAATTTCTTCAACTTCATTTCTATCTACTGCCTCATTATTTACAACAGCCACCAAAGGCACTAGTGTGAATAAAAATCTTCATGATTCATATTTGATTAGACCAAGTGGAATACTTGACTGCGAAACATCTCACATTGTATTCTTTTTCACATAGGATGGTTTTACACTGTATGTCTCTAGAACAATGAGTTTTCCGAATATCTAGTGTCGTTTAGTTGGCATTTCACACATTCAAAGGGTAATAGATTGTCACTTAGGAAAATGTAATTCCTCTCTCACTTTGTGTAGATATAACTGCCTGTTTTTTTCAGGGTTGGAATTCAATCACACCCAATCTTCCCAGAATTCATGTTTCTCATATTTTAAAACATGCCCACTTTGCACAAGTAAAAAGTAACAGATGTTTTTAACGTATTTATTGGAAAGAGCTTTCTCACCTGACTTTTACAGGAAACTGCAACAGCTTTATTATTACACAGCTTTTTAAAGCAATGAAATAGGCAGCACGAGTTCCCCATAAGACAAGTTAACTATAATTGCAGCTGTTAATAAGCCCCTTTAGTAACTTAATTTATTGGAGAGGCTATGTAGCTCCATTAAGGAACAGAGTCGCTAAATAGCAGTCACAATAAAACAGACCATAGAGTACAGAAATATATAGCCTGGAAATAGTTGCAGTTTTGCCAGAATCCTGCCTACAATATTTTAAATTTATAAACCTCATGGGGGATGTTTTATAATGTATATAATGTATTAGAACAGAAGTACATATGTAAATAGATCTACAGAGATTTGGGGTGTGTGCTCATTTTTTTACTAATGATGTGCATGATCAAAAGTTGGAGACCACTAGATAGAAAGGTAGGACTAGTGAACTGGTAGATGAGCTCTGGAGGCTTAGGGAATTGTTTTTTAATTCATTACTGTTGTACAGCAAATGGGAAAGGATGATAAAGATACACAATCTCTGTGGATATCTCAGAAACAGCAAGAATTCTTGCCTTTTCCTAATCTTATGAACTTGACAGTTACTCTAGATTGATAGCTTTCCAGAACATAAATGCACCTCCTTTGTCAAAATAAAAGAGACTAAGTATTAACAGAGTTGCTAAATGGCATCAGAAAAGAACAACTGTTATATGGGGGACAATGGTTGCAAACAATTTATGATCATAAACTGAAATCAGATTAATCCAAGTCCATATTCTATCTATTCATATTTCAATGAACACTGAACATTTTCAAGCACTCTTACTAAAAATCTTCCAAGTTGCTGAGCTCATTCATCATCAGCTACAGTATCATGCTGCTTGTTTGGAAAGAGGTATATATCTAACTTGTAAAATGAAAACGAGACAGTGCAAGTATGCACAGGATGGCTTGTACAATTCTTCTCAATCCTAATACAATAGCTCCACTCTGGATTATTTGATGGGAAAAGAAGAGCTTAGAACAGAAGAATTAGAAGTGCTCTAAGCCACTGCCCAGCTGCCTCTCCCATAGGGATAAACTCCAACCCCTAGCCATATCCTGCCCATATTCAGACTTGATTTCTCTTGCTAATTTCTCTTACCCAATTGTGATTCAGTTCTGTTTTTGAAGAATTATTCTACTGAATATCCTAAGCCCCTTTTGTAATATATTTTTAACATATTGTTTGGTTGGAAATAAAATATGATTTAATGCTGTGTGAATCAGGACAACTGCATTCACACACATTATATATATGCACACAAATACATAAAGAGCAAAGTTGCATTGTGATATCACCATGTTTTGCCACTTGCTCCTCTTGTGAATGCTTGTAATGGCAACCCAGGTAGGGATCTGTAATAACTTACTATATTGGATAAATACACTGATTAAACTTCCAGAACTCTTGATACACAGCTCTGAGCTATGAACTATCATATGACACATACATCAAACAAGAAATTATGAATGCAATCCAGATACTAGATTAGTTATGATGCCTGTATGAAGCTATACTTAGTATTAAAATCAAGTTTATTATATAGTAAACATAGTTTAGGGGGCATGGTGGCTGAGCAGTTAAGATGCTGGGCTTGTCAGCCAGGTAAGAAGCCTGAGATCAAGACCCAGGCACTATGGAACGGGGTGAGCTCCCATTATTTGCTCCAGCTCCTGACAACCTAGCAGTTACAAAGCATGTAAAAATACAAGTAGATAAATAGGAATGTCAGTGGAAGGATAACAGCATTTTGTATATCTTGGCGTATAATCATGTTGGCCAGATGACCACGGAAGCATCTTCAGACAATGCTGGATCTTCAGCTATGAAATGGAGATGAGCACCAGCTCCTAGAGTCAGACAGAAATGGCAGGGGAAATCTTTATCTTTTATGCAATATGTTACATATCCACAATGCAGATAGGATTATTAAAGAAAAACAAATCTCATTGATAGCTATTTCAGAACAATCTACACCTGGATTAAGACAAAGATTAGTTTATGGCTGTTTAGTCTGAAATTCCACCAGATTGTAAAACGTGATCAATATAGTCAGAAATGATGTAAACAATTTTACAAAGGTCTTAACATCAAATCTTTTATACAGAAAAAAAAAGACTGACACAACTAATCTCAATAATTGTTGGTAAGCTAATCAACCTTATTTTTTGCAATTCATCAATCTGAGCTGCAAACAGGTATTTATTTTTAGTCTTTATACAGCACTGTTATATATGTTATAACAGTGTTAATATGAATTGTCCTTTCTTTAGAAAGGACAATTCATATTAAATATACTCTTACTTGGTAAGAAATATTGTTTCTCCAAATAATAATTTCCATTTCCTGAAATAAAAAGAGGACAAGTAATAGATTCTTTCTTTGGAATACTTTCTTCACACCTATTAAAAACGGACTCTTCTTCCATTCAGTATGCAGAACATTTCTCACCATTCTTCTCTTTATAAAATAAGGTTCAAGTCTCTTCCCAATCATCCTGTGCCCAAGTAGGCATTTTGGAAGAATATTCAAATTCCACTCCTTTATAGCGTAAAGCATGGAGATACATCACTAACTCTTTGGGTGATGGATCAGGCCTTACTATTTTACATTCTTCGCATAGTGGATCCACCTCATTGTGGAACTCAGTTAAACATATTTCTCCACTTTCAGTTTTGTGCACACATACTGGAGGGACAGAATTCAGAGAAAACATCAACACCTCACTCTTCTCTTTGTCTTCTGATTCTTCAGTGTTGCCAGAATTATCAACTGCAGTAGTGAGCTGCTGAGTACCAGTTCCTGGAGTCTCCTGTTTATCTGTTAAGACAGCTTTCAGGTCCTCCTCAACAAAGTCCAAGATTCCCAGACTCTCTTTTGAGACATACTCTTCCACAAATGACTGTAGCAACTCATCATCAGTTTTATTAACACCACCCCCTTTGCCCTTTTCAGGACCCCAAATTTCATTATTGTAGATAGGATCATTGAGAATAGGGTGCCCCAAAAACTGTAGGTGGACACGGATCTGATGGGTACGGCCAGTATACGGTAAACATTTCACCACACTAGTCTTGCCATTATAACTGAGCCGCTGGAAAACAGTTTTACATGGCTTGCCTTTCGGATCAACTCGACACAAACCCATTTTGTAAGACACAGATAGGATAGGTTCTTCACAAATCACTTCATTTTCTGGAAACTCTCCAACCACACGGCATACATACTCTTTCTCCAGCTATTAGAATTGGGGAAAGAAAAAGAAAAAGTAATAATTTTGGGTGGAGAATGCAGAAAGAATATGTAGTTCAAAATGCTATTTATGTATACATGTAATTTATATGGCCATCCATTTCACAACAATAAATCTGGGTGGCATACAAAGATTAAAACCCAACAATTAAAAATAATCCATGGCACCTTGGAGAATGATACCTTGTAATCATAAAGTCCACATTATGAATAGGACTAGTTTAATCTCCTGGCTGGAATGCCTAGAGAAACATCTAGGTCTTCAGAACTTACAAAGGCTAAAAGGATCAGGGCCATCTGGATATAAAAAGGGAAGCTGTTTGACATCTAGACAATCTGATAACCATGTTCTGTATTGAGGCTAAAATGTATTAACATTAAGGTGAATAGAAAGCAAGCTTGAAGCACCTTGAGTTGGTTTTAAAGCACTCAAAACCCGGAGACTGATATTTGTTTACTAGCTAAGGAAACTTTAATTGCCAGAACTTATTACAGTTATAATTCATCTATCAAAGAATGCATAGTATAAGATTATGGCTTCTGAGCAATTTCCAGATTTCTTCTGTGCCTTCAAGTCAATGTTGACTCACTCATGGTCTCCTGGTTTCTGGCCAGTGTCTTAATCATTATACCAAATCTCCTTCAGAAATTTACCAGATGCATATAAAAGTTAAAGTCCTGGCCTTGAAGATTTGCTTTTATTAGAATTTCTACTTGGGCTATGAAGTTCACTGAGCAGGCAATCATCCTCTCTCAGATTAATCTATTTAGAGTCTTACTATGAGGATGGTGGTTATCATACTGATGCTTCTGGAAGAAAAGTACATTATGAATATCAAAATATTATTAACAAAAGCTATTTGACCTGTCGTTGTCGAACTTGTTCATCAATTCTCTTGGACACTTCTGCTGACTTGGCAAAGATGAGGACACCTGATGTCAGGCGATCGAGCCGATGAACAGTATGCAGCTCTTTCAGGTTATGCTCTTTGCCCAAAATAAAAATGACAGTGTTGTGTCGAAATCCACCACAAGGGTGAACAGGTAAAGATGAGGGCTTGTCTACAACAACAACTTCATCATTGTCCTCTAGAAACTCAATTGCTTGTGCTGTAACTGGAGGTTCGTGGCGATGTATGGTGTTCTCCAGGAAGTCATTATTCTGGAAACAAAATAGTTATTATATGTTAATTCAGCCAGATAATATTCCGGAACAGTTAGTTTGTCATGTATTATTGTAGCTTTCCATATAATTTTTCACAGGAGCCACTTGGAATTACCACATAATAATACTGTATATAGGTATTCAGAAAGTGAACTCTAACAATCAACTGGAGCTGATTTTTATGCTGGATAACATAAACTCTCATCAAATTGTAGACCATAATCCTCTGTATGAAATCAACCACAAAATTTTCTTTTGAGATGCATAAACTGAACCTAAAGCACAGATCCACATGGCTCCACTAACATGTTGCACTGCAGATAACAGCTGTCCTCTCAGAATGAGTCATCTATACACCAAATTCTATTATATACTTATTGGTGTATTCTTCCAAGTACCTGTTACTACAATACATAGGTTGGAGTTAAAAAAACCGGTAAGCATCTATGATACTTACAAAACCGGTTTTATATTAGGAAGGCTGAAGGGAAGTGGGGAGATCACTAATATCTGGGAGCTGGCTACGGCTCCTCCTGGCCCTTCGCTGCTCGCCACGGCTTCTTCTCCCGTGGACGCTCGCCGCGTGGGCCGGGTCCAAACAGGAGCTCCCGGCGTGTCGCCTGACGCCCGGCCTCCTTACCTTGAGGACGACGCTGAGGTCCTTCACTGGGTGTTTGTTGAGAAGCAGGCGCCCGGCTTTGGCTGCGGCCCTGTAGTACTCGAGGGGCCGACCGCGGAACTCGGAGCGGAAGACGTCCAGGAGCCTCTTTCCCACCCAGCGCCCCTTGCAGTAAGTCCTGTAGTCGAAGTAGTACGGGCGCACCTTGCGAAGTCCGCCCTCGAAGTAGTAGCTGGTTTCGGCGAAGTGAGCCTCTCCGAAGCTGACGCCGGCATTCC
>JANHZU010001595.1:210719-222497 GCA_032468055.1 Acrochordus granulatus
ATTCTCAGGCCCAGTGGCAAAACTAAGGAAGGCCAATAGGGTTGGGGCCAATCAGGGGGTATAATATCAGTAGTAATAATAATGTATTAGTTCATATAACCTTAATTTTGATTATGAAGTACTGGTCCTATATTGCCCTGAGTAAGATATGTAAAGCAGTTACAAATCTGAGATTAAAATATTTCAAGATTGGGCAGTTAAATATATGTGTTTATATTTATTTATATACACACACATGCACAAATCATAAATATATGTATGAGGGCACATAGTGGTGCAAGCAATTAAGAGCTTGGCTTGTTGGCTGGAAGGTCGGTAACCCGAGTTCAAGACCACCCGTTGCGATGCAGCAGAATGAGTTCCTGCTCTTCTGCCTCAGCTCCTGCCTACCCAGCAGTTCAAAAGCATGCAAATGCAAGTAGATGAATGGGTACCCCTTTAGAGGGAAGTCAGCTGGCAGCTAGGAGAGGAGAAGTTGGCACTGGACCTGCCTGAGCTCGAGGGTGGAGCAGGAGCTATGGAGGAAGACCCCGGATGTGAACACGGTAGGTCAGTTCAGGGTGATGGGGTTTAATGTTTAAAAAAAAGTTAAAATGTTAACAATTTTGATTATGAGTCTCCAAGAGTCTGTGATTGGCGGCATATAAATATGACTAGATAGATAGAAAGATAAGAAAGATGCTGGGCTTGTTGGCCGGAAGGTCTGTGGCTTGAGTTCGAGACCCAAGAGCTGCCATGTGAAGAGTGAGTTGTTGTCTTCCAACCTAGCAGTTCAAAAAGCATGTAAAAATTCAAATAGCTAAATAGGTATTACTTCAGTGGGAAGATAACAGTGTCCATATTCCTTGGCATATAGTCATGCTGGTCACATAACTATGGAAGTGGAGTATGTATATATATTCACAAATATTTAAATATGAAGCCCTGTCTAGTCCTAATGCAACCACAATTCCTGTTTCTCCTTGCTCACTGATCAAGTAGAGCAACTTAAGCACAAAATCCCAATTTGTTTAGGGCACAACTTCTGATTAAACCAGAATTGCAACAGCTGGTTAGTTTTCCCTATATGGGAAAAACTTATAAAGTGTTTTCCTTCTGAATTCTGTCTTTAGTGCATTTGGAACTATAGCGGAACTGTTACCTCTCCAATAGAATTATAGCTAAAATAAGATGAGGTAGAAAGGACAAAGAAGCCACCAGAATTTGAGAAGAGAATAAAAATGCAGGTGAGCTTTATCTCAAAAGGCTGGGTTTCTATTAGTAAGTGGGAGGAATCATAGTGAACAGGAGAGCAGTCACCCATAAGTTCAACTCATTAGCTTAATAGTAAAAAACTGAGCAAAACTGAACCCAGAATGCTGTTACTACATTCATGAGTTTCTGAAGCTTGGGAAGAAGTTGCATCATAGACCCATGATTTGCCTTGACTAATTTGGGTCTTCCTGAATACAATCAGGAAGCAGGATGTGGTTCATGTTCACTGCTGTATGAATTCATTCAAACCTCTTTAGATTTCTTGCCTGCCTTTTGCAAGGCCAATTGCAAGAGCTCACTACGGGCACCTCTGCAATGAATGCTGCAAGCAGGATCATAGGACCAACCCTTAGAAAAAAAGGTAAGATCCTTTCCTTCTGGATATTCCTATGTGAACCCGATGTATAATTGTCAGTGTTTTCAGAAATTCTTGTGTTGCCAAATAATTTAGAATTGGAAGATGGCTTCCAAAGCAGGAGGACACTAAAGGTCCAGGTATTAATTAAAATGCAAGTTATCCACAGGATAGTCACTGTGTTATGGGAATCTCATTGCTGCTTGGACTCATGTAAATCATCCAATCCTGAGCCTCTTACCTGAATCAGAAAGTGCAAGGGAAAAAACACACTGGCATCTTTGGGCTTCTTATTTCTGTAATTAGAATATTACAGTAGCATAAAAAGCTAGAAGCACACTACTGTGTGAAAACTGTCGAGACTTTGCTTCTATTAACGTTGCATACATCCATAAGAGAAAAGGAGCAGAACAAGGTCCTTGTGTCCTAAGTACTGTAAATGACTGACGTTTATGGTACTAATTACAGTTGCATCACAAGGTTGTGGCATGATTTCTGGCTAAATGTAAATGGCATAGCAATTAACTAATTTCCAAATTCACTGAGAATTATTGTCTTTGTTGAGAAGTCAACATTTAAGATAAAAAGGTTAGAACTAATGGCAGCAATTAAGGAAGACTGAAAAGAAACATCCACATGGGTTTGCTGTTGATGGCTTTACTTTCAGAATCCTTGAAATTTAGCCAAGAATTTCAGAAAGTCTGATAAAAAAGGTTCAAGTGACCTGATATTTGCCAACCAGAAATGAATATTTAGAAGCTTGTTATTTCTGAGTTCCAACTACAGGTAGTCCTTGATCTATAATCATAATTGAGCCTGCAATTTCAATCATAAGTCATGATGGTTGTTAAGCGGCTCATTATGTTACTGCACCCAATTTTATAACCTTTTTGCAGCAGTCATTAAGCAAACCCATTGTTTTCTATGAGGCTTTTTTTGCAGGAAACTGGAAGTTAATATTGGTTTCTGGAAAAATGTCATAAATCATGGCCACATGACCATTGTCCAGTTGCTGAGCACCCAAAACACAGGCATGTGATTGCAGGGTGTGAGGAGTGGCTGTCAGAACTTCAAATCCGGGTCATAAATCCCTTTTTGGGAGTCTGTCGTAACTTCAAACGGTTGCTAAGACAAGGGCTACCTGTAGTGATAGTAAATATTATCTGCTAATTCGCAGAAAAAGATCAAGAATCTGTCTAATTTCCTTTCACATCCATCAAAGATATTTTTAAAGAACAGAATCCATCAAATGGATTACTGTAATGCACTCTACCCAGGACTCCCCTTGAAGAAACTCAGAAGCTGCAGCTGGTCCTTAATGCAGTGGTGTGAGCAGTGATGGGGGTGCCTCAGTATGCCTGTGTGACACGACTCTGCAAGATGCACTGGGGACTAACTGGCTTCTGGGTGCAACTGAAGGTATTGGTTATCACCTATAAAGCTCTTTATGCCACAGGGCCTGATTATTTGGGGGACTTCCTGTCTCCTGTTGCTTTTGCCCATCCAGTGTGATCAAGCGAAGTGGGCATGCTCCAAGTACTATCATGTAAGCATGTCATTTGGAGGGCCCTGGAAGTATTCCTTCTGTGTTGTAGCACCTTCTTCTCGAATGATAACCTCGCACAGATCCAGGTGGCTCTTAGCCTGATGAGGTGAAGAAAGCTATTAAAGACCTGGCTATTCTCTCAGGCTCTGGGATAGAGTGAAGGTTGAGTTCAAGTTGGATGCATTTTCTGTGATTATGTGTTTCTGGGCCATTCATGATTCCATTTTGCACTCTCTTTTTATGATCTGTGGCAGGAGGTGTATGGTACAAGTAGATGAGAGTGGAACAAGCAGTGGATAAGCCCAGAACAAAAACAATAGCTTTCCAATACCTTTTCCCATGCTTTCTGAAACTTTCATTTCTTTCTCTAGAAACAGAGGAATCAGAAATCTCACCTGTGTTCTTGCCATAGGGTTTACGAATGAAGCCTAGAGCTACGCAAAATTAGCATGAGGCTTATGTCTTCTGCTTGATTCTTTGAAACATTGATCATGCTGATATCCATATGTCTGCTTTGAAAAGTCCTTTGTTTTGCTGAGGGCTGTGGAGAAGGAAATTATTCTGATTTATTTAACTAATATGTATCAATCTCTAATGCAGATCTGTAGATCAGGGGAGGGCTGTATATTGTATTCAGTTCCTCTCAATCTCGAGCAGAGCAACGGAAGAAGAAGAGCTCACGCTGCTTTACTCTCAGTTGAACTATTAAGTAATCCCACTGCTTTCTTTTTATTAATGTTTTCTGTTTTATTGTCATTATTACCCTTGATATCCCTCCCATTACATTTTGTGAGGTTCCCGGGGAGTGATAATGACCACAGAACTTCTCCATGGTCACTCCCATGCTTTGAAACATGGACATCCCCCCCGCCCCATCTCCAGGCTTGTTCTCTCCTTTCCTTGAATTTCACAAAGCATTTAAAATCATTTTATTCCATTACATGTTTGGTTCTGAGGGATCATTAAAGGTAGATAAATTTTTATTTTTTTGGTTTCATTATTGCTTTTTTCATTTTTAATTGGACAGTTGTAAAATGCCCAGAGTCTGTTTGGATTGCAGCTGTTGACAAATATCTTTTAATATGTTTTGTATAAATGGCAAATAGTTGAAGATTGAGACAGTAATGCTGTTGATATTATACAGTAAAAAAATCCCAAGGAATGAGAACACTGTTTGCCATTTCAGTATTTTATGAAATGAGGCAACTTTTCAGCAACATCAATTAACTGTTATGGTTAGATAAACATAGCCTACTGTATTTTGTTATTTATTCATCATGCCAAGTTATCTTTAGATAAACAAGGCTGATGCAGTTGTGCTCTCCAAACTAACAGCCATTTATCATTCTAAGTACCCATATTAAATTTATCAGAGATTTTAAATTATATTGTGCATTTCCAGATCATGCAGTTTATGGCAGAGTTAAATAAAAGAGATGCTAAACTCTCCCTCAGTGTTCTTTCCGAATTGTACTCCAATGTAGATCTTGTATTGATTTCTGGAAGACTGATACACAAAGATCCGGGTCACATCTGGTCATTGTCTGTTAGCTTTGCAGATATGCAGCTTCTTTGAGATGTCAGGATGGGGCCATTTAAAGATATGGGGGTTTGGACAAACTGGTACTCAAGACATGCTTGGCATAGCAGACTATTGAATTTATTGGTATTCAAACAGCTGGTGTACTGTACAAACTATGCAAGGTTGTAGAACAGAGAGTAGTAAAAGTGAAATGTTAGCTACGCTTAGTTAAAAACCTTACTCATAAGGAAATGTGGTTATCTCTGGACATTTAGGAAACTAAATATGATATAATTTCTTGACTACCATATTTTTTTCTAATGAACTAGCCTGGTCACAATATTTTCAAGGGTGAAATAATCAAGAGTGAAATGATATCGGTCTGGGCTATATAATGTAGCTGGGCCTGTTCTGCTTGGAGAAGAGGAGATTAAGGGTTAAATTAAATTAAATAATTTAATTAAAATAATTTTTAATTAAATTAAATTTTAATCATTTAAGATTAAATGATGCTCACCAAATATTTGAAAGGCTGTTCAATGGAAGATGGAGCACAGTCATTTGTTTTGTGAATTTTTTTTATTCTGAAAGTTGTAATGGATTTTGTTTGAGTTACTGACTTGGTTCTGAGAAGCCAGCAGGAAGTTGCCTCACCAAATGTTGGGGAAGAGATGGCAGAGCCATGAGGAGGAGTCAAGCGAGGCATTGATCTGGAATCTCTATGTACCCACAGATGCACTAGGACGAGCCGTCCCTGCTTGCTGTTGAACTTTATCTTACAACCACAGATGCTTGACAGTTGAGTAGATCCTTGCAAATAGGCTGGCATGATAAATCTGTTAATTTGAACCTAACAACTGTGGGATTTGGTTATCTGCTATTACTAAGCAATATGGTTGCACTTTACAACCATCGCTTAACAATGAAAATTCCAGTCCCAATTGCCATTGTCAGTCAAGAACTACCTGTAATGGCTTCTGCCCTGAAGAGAAAAAGAAATATTTTTCCAGATATAATCTAAAGTAAGAAAACTTCTCCTTAACATCCATTCTGTTAGAAAAAGAGAGAGAACATTTTAGTAGAGATGAAATATTTAGGCAGCAACTCATTAGTAAATAACTCTGAAAAGGAATCACTCTCAAAAATAAATATTTGCTTTAAAATCAACAAACACACAGAGAGAAATGATCTTAAATGAGCGAGGACTGTGTTTTTAACACAAAGAAGCACAAGTGATAGACATAAAATTGTGGCAGGAAAAGATAGCCGTAATTTCTTCCTAAAATGCTATTTAATGAAAAAAGGAATAGGAAAAGCTTGTTGCTTTTAAAGAATGTGGATTACCATAGAAATCATAAGCACCCAAAAGCTGTGTTAATTAAATTTTAATTGAATATGTTTTAATTTTGACTAACTTCATTTTTATATTTTAAAATAGGCAGAAAGAAATGCAAGCATGGATTTCCACATGCCTATTGTTCTATCCTGTATTGCTTTCTGCACTTAAGTAAGAATTTTTTAGTTACATTTTACTGAAAATAAATTGTTCAAACTTCTCCTTTCCGCCTTTCCTCTTTCTGATTGGTTCAACTGTTTCACAGTCAATGAATTTGCAGCAAAATAATTCAGTTTAAGCATCATAAAATCCCACAAATTTAGCAGAAGAATCAAAGATATCTTTTAGTGTGTGTATGAAAAAAAACTCTTCTAATGAGTGTTCCTCAGTCTTGGGTCCTCTATGAGAGGCCAAGGAGTTTGAGGGTTCTGTGCAATATCTTAGCTGTTTCTAGCACTGCACTGCACTAGCACTAGCACTGCACTGTTCTGGACAGAAAGCTTTGATATTTTTCCTGGGATCTTTTGGAGCCACTCTCTCAGCTTAGGAGTACCTTCAGTCCCTATTACTTCTCCACCTCTTCGTACTCCTTCCTGATGTTGCTCCACTTGGCACTGCTACATCTATTACCACTGTTGCTTTTTGATCCTTGTCTACCACCATGATGTCTGGTTGATTGTCTGTCTGGATCTGGAAGTCCCATAGGATATTAGCCCTGATGTTCTTCATAACCTTCTATAGAATCTCCTATTTGGACTTGGAAGAGTCTGTGCATATGTTCCTATATACAATGCTGCTACTTGGTTGTGCCTTCAGTGTATGCTGTTCCTGCCTGCATTTTACACCCTGGCACTATGTGTTGAACTGTCTCTGAGGCCTCTCTGCATAGTCTGCACCTCAGGCCTTATCTAGGTGGTAGACCCTTCTTTGAATCTTCACATTGGCAGCCTTCACTCCTCCTTTGGCTAGTTCACTGTAGTGGTAGGGTATCTGATGACTGCTATGGCATACATGTTGATAGAATTTATCTTGTTTTTCCTGTTGATCTGGCTCTTTAGGACTGTCTTACCCTTTAGTGATAATTGGATGTTGCTGTCTTCCGTGCCTCCTTATCATGTTTTCCATGTGACTGTGGGATCCTAAGGTACTTGTAGCCATTCTATATGTCTGCTCTGTAGTTATCTGCATCAGGTAGATCAGCAAGTTGATGTCTCATTCATTCTTAGCATATAGCTTGACATCATCTATATAGAAGAGGTGGCTGATGAACGTTCCATTTTTGAGCTTGTATCCATATCCAGTCTTTGTGATTATCTGACCAATGGGTTCAAACCTATGCAGAGCAACAGCAGGGACAGTGCATCACTTTGGTATATGTTGCACTTAATGGCCATTTCTGTGAAGTGTCTTGAATTGACTTTTATATTGTCTTCCACAGTCTCACTGAGTTCTTGAGGAAGGTCCTTAGACTCCTATTAACTTTGTATAGTGCCAGGCATTCGCAGATCCATAAGTATGGCATTGAGTAGTAGTCAATCCAGACCATGCTCAGATTGGTCTGTCTAGCCTTTGAATGTTGGGCAACTCTCTATCTACGAGCAACTGGTGTTTTGAACCTTTGGTGTTGCTCCCAATGCCTGTCTTAGCTGTGGTCATATACTGGCCCATATAGATAATGTCAACTATGAATAAAATAATTCAGTTAGAGCATATTAAAATTTCAATGAATTTAGTGGGAGAGTCAAGCATATCTTTTATATGTACATATGTACAGTACATTTGTGTGCACGTGTGTATAATATTCTATTGAATCTAAAACTTTGGTTGGGCTCTGCTGTTACCATCTCAGAGATGACAATAAGCCATTTATAATTTCTGTTGCTCTGTGACAAATGATGGCACACTTGCTTGATAGCCACCAGGGTTGGTTCTAAGATGTGCAGCTATATCATTTTTAAAAAATGAATAAATACAACCAAATATTTCCCTAGATATGATATCTGAATGGATATTATTTTCAAGTATACTGTTTTAAGCTTTATTTTCTGGGTTATTTGAAGCATTTGTTCTTTCAGTTTAATTTTCACAATAGTCCTCTGCTCAAGACCACTGTGTATGAATGTTTGCCCAGATTAATATAGCAGTCTTGGGAACCAGTTGTGAGCAATATTATCATCTGGAGTCTAATGTCCTAAATGCCAAAATCCAATTTATGTAATAGTTAAGGTGGTACATTACAACTAAGGGTACTACACTGGGGACACCCAGATTTAAAGTAGTCTTTACCCAGAAAGGTGCCTTTGATGTGTTGACTTTTGTCTGTGCATCTCTAATATGGGATAGGAATTACAAGAACCCAATACTTCTGAAGAAATTCAGATTGGCAAATATTGTTTTAACGCTAAATAATGTTCTATCCTTTATTTTAAAGAAGTGAAGAAATGTAGTAAAAATTGCAAAAATTTTTTGCAAAGTTTCTTAAGGCAACTTGACTTTAATTACAATATTAATTGTTAATTAGTTAAGATTAATTGTTCTCAATAATCCTGGATTAATGAGAATACTTATCATGACTTGTAATTAAAGTCCAGTTGCCTTTTTAAGAAACTTTGCAAAAAATTTTTTTTGCAATTTTTACTACATATCTTCACCTGGATTAATGAGAATATTAACAGACAAGTAAAGAAATGGGAGAACTTTCCTACTGGTATACTTCAAATTGATGCAGTCACACTAGGGAATGGTTGTGGGTGATATTATATTATCCAAGGAATTAATTCAGACTTCATTGCTGAGTTTAAGGGCTCAGATACAATTGAGTCTTGAGTATTGTTATAGATGTTATCTCATATTGCAGTTGGAGAACACTGGTTTGCCATCTTAATGGGTTGTGGCCACAGACCAATGGCACAGATGGAAAATGTTTCCTGAATGATCTTGGCATTATATGGATTTTGTATTATTTCTACAGTGATATTATATCTGAATGTGACTGAACTGGACTAGAAGTATTTGTATGCACTGATATATGGCTTTGATGATTAGAATAAAAATAATAGATTATAGAAAAATAAAGAATGCTGTAACCGTAGAGTAAGAGGTTAATTTGTATTCATACTTATAACTGCTATAAAATAAAATCAGAACTCACTTCTTTATAATCTTTTTTCTTTACTTTGATTTCTGCACTTATGTCTTTGGTCTTTTCTTTTTTCCTTTTTTATTTTAAACATTAGTTCTTGTTAGTTTTTATTCTGTTTTCAAAATTCTAATAAAGTTTATACAAAATACTAAAAGCTGTAATCACTTGTATTATTTAAATAATACCAGAATATATGCAATATGTGCAAATCCATACTCAGTATCTCTTTTGTTCAACATTCTGCAAAAGGAATTAAGAAAGAAGCATAAAAGGATATATAAAGCATCCAAGAAGCTTGCAAGTCAGTGTGTTAAACCCAAAGCCCTTAAAAGTAAAACAAAATATATCTAAGCTTCCATTGTAGTTTAACACATTTCCACAGAACAATCAATTCTTTTCTGAATGCAGAAGAAACTGCCTGTATGCCACTGATTTACAGATAATACAAAGAACTTAGCAAAAAGTTATGGTAGGATGAGTCATTTTGGTTAGGCACAGGTTTTTACATGCTCAAAGGATGTTAGACAACTGTTCTCTATAATATCTAAAAATAAAAGCCCAGTTGCCTTTTTAAGATTGTATATTTTTTTGTAATTTTGCTATAATGTTCTATCCTGATTTTAAAAATGTGCAAGATTTGATTTAATTATCATAGCAGCAGATAAACTAGAAAGACCTAGTTTTTCTTTGTTTTACAAAAAAAAAGGCTCTACATTCTACATTGTTGAAATCATTTTCAGGACCTCATAGAATAAAATAGGCTATGAGAGCTCAGGAGAAGAAGCATTAATCCATAGAATATAGGATAACACATTCTTGAAAGTCACCATGGATACAACTAAGTTCTACAAGATGAAAAAGAGAAGATATCTGCTAATAAGTGATACACTGCTATGAGAAACTGAAGCAAATATGCCTCATTCAGCTTACTGATTTGGTTGGGGTTGAGATAAGTGTGATGTCAGAAGCAGAGAGCAAAGATGTGACAACATTTCTGAGACTTACAAGTCAACTGAAAATCATCTTTTCCTAAGACACCAGGCTAAAAACCTGGTGGCAGATGTAATGGAATATGTGGATGACCTTGGGGAACAGTGGGAAGAGATACTGCCTAGGAAACAAGAGAAGAGAGTCAGGAGCCTCCAGTGGCTTAACACTCAGAGAAAGTCAGAGAAAGGAACTTGGGAAGGTTCCTAATGGATCAAGCAGTTACGAATAGCAGTGGGAAGTCTGTACTTTCAGACTTGCAAGTTTCTGTTCATGTCGCCTTAAAGTAGAACTAGTTCATCTAGTTGTGTTTACCTGGAAGAGTTGACACCAGGAGGCAATGAGTTCTTGCCTTATGCAATTTCACCTTAGGCATGAAAGCTGACTGGGTGATTTTGGGCCAGTCACTTTCTCTCAGCCCAATTCACCTCATAGGACTGTTACTGGGAAGAAGGTGTATTAGGTATGTTTGCCATCTTGACTTATTTATAAAAATAATAAAGGCAGCATTTTAAAAAATCTTAAAAAACAAGCAACTACAACCATATGACTATTGACTTTGACAATCTAGGAAGGAAATTCAAGAACCTCAACATGGCTCTTATTCATCTTTTCAATCCATAGAAGAAGACCAGAAAGAGACAGAAGATCATTGCACGGGAATGATTGGTTATGAAAAATGTTGGCAGGAGAGCTCTGGTTTCTGTGATCAGAGTCTGAGTTACTTGAATGCTGAATTGCACCACAAGGATTGAACTAAGAAGTAGAAGAAATTTGGGGAAGTAACAGCCAATTTGATGTAATTTTTTAAAAGCATCAGATTAGAAAACAAGAGACCCTAAGTTCTAGTCTTGCCTTAGGGATGAATCCAGCTGGGTACAATGGGCTGTGAGAATCAGGTAGAGAGAGAGGAAGAAGAGTCACAGTCTAGATAGTAGTCTAACAAGAGAAATCTGAGTCCAAAGCAGAGAGAGGGATAGAGAAAGTATTATAGAAGGTTCTTTGAAAAGTACCTGTAAAGGAGGGAAGGGGACAAGGGCTTTAAGACTTGCAAGATTCTATTACAATAAAGTATTAGTATCTGTGATTTTGGTTTCCTGCCTGGACTATCTTGAAGGGCTGACACTGGGTGCCTTTGAACCAGTCACTGTCTCTCAGTCCTAAGAAGACGGCAATAGCAAAACATTTCTGAAAATCTGCAGAGATTTTTCCAGGCAATCAGAGGGAATCAAGACTGACCAAAAGGTACAGACATAGCAGGAGGAGGAAAAGATGGTAATGTTGGAATTTATATCATTAAAGGAACTTTCAGTTCAGGGTGGTTGCATGTGTATCTAAGACTTCAAGAAAGCTGATTCTAATAAATTCAGAACAATTATAGATAGGAAGCCATGATGGGAGAAACTAATGGGAAAAGGAACTCAAAATGAGTGAGAATTCCCAAAGAAGAAGGTACTAAAAGCACAACTGGAAAATAAACCATTCCAACAAATTGTGAAAAGTAGGAGGAAGGGGCAAGACTGAAGCATGGCCTTGACATGAATAGTGCGGCTTTCACGCTGCCAGCAGGCTCCTCACGGGATCATGGAGAGAGGAAGAATAAGACGTGACAACGTCTGGGTTTCCTCGGGGTGAG
>JANHZU010001597.1:0-10140 GCA_032468055.1 Acrochordus granulatus
ATAATTTTTGTTTGCTAAACATTTAAAGGAGCACTGAATGAAAACATCACTAAACTTCTAAAAATTAGTAGGGTCTGTGAAAGCTTTATTGGCAGATTCTTGACAAAGTAATCAAATGAGCAGTCAGTTTAGAACTTACTTGCTGCTACATGCTTAGTTTTAAAGTTTTAAAGCCTTATGTGTCTTTGAGAATGGCATTTGTGTATTTTCCTTTTCTAGGGACAGTATATAGAAGAATATAACGGGTTAAATGAATTCACACATCTTATGCATAGTTTAACAAGCTGATGCCTTAAATAACTTATGCATAAAAGCATATTGAGCTTAGCTAAACTTTATAGTTGATTATATGAAAAACAGTGAGAGATCAAATATTTTTGAGAGAGAGATCAAATACTTCAAAACACTGCTTCTTAATATAAAGTCATATGAAAAAGAAACAAAAAGAACCCTCCTTGAGTTCTATGGTTTTACATATCAGGACATAGTAAAAATCATCTTGTCCTTAGCAGTTCTTAGAAATAGGCAAATACAACCTCAGATGATCAACAACACATGACATATTACATCATGTCATCATTTATTTTATAAAAAGAAAGCCAAAATAGAGAAGCCATGTGTGAAAAACTGAGTACATCCTACTGCTCCACAGATATGAAGAGGCTAAACAGCAGCCAGGTGCTGCTAATCAAGTGATCATCAGCAAATGTGATTACCACTGTAAAAGCCAAAGTTTTAGGAGTCTGCTGGTCTCCACCATTGAGGTGTGCGTTAACACAATGCCAAAGAGTAAAGACATCAGCTAAGATCTTAAGAGAAGCAATTGTTGCTGCCCATCAGTCTGGGAAGGGTTAGATGGCCATTTCCAAAGAATTTAAAGTCCATCATTCTACAATGAGGAAGATTATTCACAAATGGAAAACATTCAAGGCAGCTGCCAATCTTCCTACGAGTGAAAGTCCCAACAAATTCACCCCAAGGCCAAACCATACAATCCTCAGAGAAATTGCAAAAGATCCAAGAGTGATATCTCAGACCCTACAGGCCTCAGTTAGCAATGTGAAAGTTCATGATAGTACAATTACAAAAAGACTGAACAAGTATAGTTTGTTTGGAAGGGTTGCCAGGAGAAAGCCTCTTCTTTCTAAAAAGAATATGGCAGCATGGCTTCAGTTCGCAAAGTTGCATCTGAACAAATCACAAGACTTCTGCAACATGGTCCTTTGGACAGATGATGCCAAAGTGGAGATATTTGGCCATAATGCACAGTGCCATGTTTGCTGAAAAGCAAACACAGCACACATCAGCACAAACACCTCATACTGACTGTCAAGCATGGTGGTGGAAGGTGATGATTTGCAGCCACAGAACCTAGGCACTTTGCAATCATTGAGTCAACCATGAACTCCTCTGTATACCAAAGTATTCTAGAGTCAAATGTGAGGCCATCTGTCGGACAGCTAAAGCTTGGTCTATATTTAGCTTGGTCGACATTGGGTCATGCAATAAAACAATGATCCCAAGCACACCAGCAAATCTACAATGGGATGGCTGAAAAAGAAAAGAATCAAGGTGTTGTACTGGCACAGTCAAAGAATAGACCTCAACCTGATTGAAATACTGTGGTGGGACCTCAAGAGAGCTGTGCATAAACAAATGCCCACAAACCTCAATGAACTGATGGAATGTTGTAAAGAAGAGTGAGCCACAATTCCCCCACAACGATGTGAGTCACAGATACAGTCATACAAAAACAATTACTGCTGCTAAAGCTGGTTCTACCAGCAATTGAATCATAAGGTGTAATTAGTTTTTCACATATGGCTTCTCCATTTTGGCTTTCTTTTGACAAAATAAATGATGACATGGTGTAATATGTCATGTGTTGTTGTTCATCTGAGATTTTATTTACTTATTTTTAAGAAATGAAAAGGAACAGATGATTTCTACTATGTCCAGATACATAAAACCACAGAACTTAAAGGTATAGTTTTTCACATGCCTGTATAATACATTTTAATACAGTATTTTTCCATTAGAAAGAATATACTGCAACCATTAAGTTACTAGCTCCCTTAAAAATACAATAAACTTGATATTGTGCTTAACATTTATTTTGTTGGATTTCTCTGTCTGCCTAAGTATCACAATTTATTGTAACAATTATTAACTTGTGTTATTTGTATGGATGAACAAGGAAGTTTGATTTTTTTTAAAAATGAGAAACCAAAAGGAACAGAAGAGTATTTGTCAAGAAAAAAAAACCTGCAGGGACATATGTGAAAGGAGGTTGGTCAGAAAAGTTAAGATGTCAGCCATAGTTATGCAAATCAAAATCTTATCTTTTGAATGTGAGGCAACATCACAAATACAGAAAAGGGATAGGCTTGAATGGGCAGTCATGAACATCAATTTAATTTTTTCAAACCACTTTTTCCCTTCCTTTCCCTACAGCTATCCTTGAAACAATGTTAATTTCTGCTAGTGTATCCAGTAGTAAAGAGCTGTGATATTTCTGAGTAGTAAAGCTGAAAATATCTGGCAACATACTGCTTGTAGTTTCAATAAAATCTTGAGGTTTGCCCTCCTCTCTCACTGAAGGAACATCTTAATATCTCATATAGTCAGCCTCATGTTTATTTCAACCTAGTATTATTCTAATCCTATTATTTATGGAAATCAATCAGAGGTTTAAATAAAGGCTGCATTCAAATGCATACTCTCTCACCTGGAAGCAGAATCAGTAAGACATGCATGCAAAATGTTTGCTAAATTCATTATATCACACCATTTCTGAATAATCATGAAAGTTCACAAGAAAACTAGAATGCTTTACTGTATCAGCCTTGGAACATCATTTTTCACTAGACTATTATGCCTCCAACTTATAATAGAATGGCACACTTTGATGTATCTTCTTTAAGGAAAACAACTGACTCAAACACAGCTTGAATATAAAAACTCAAGTTGTGAAGGAAGTCCTACTTTTGCTTTGACATGGAACAATGTTCCAACATATACAGGTAGTCCCTGACCTATGACAATTTGTTCAGCAACTGTTCAAATTTATGACAGTGCTGAACAAGTTATGGTTATGACCAGCCTCAGAGTTCCAGCTGTCCCAGTACCCCAACAATAATAGCTGTTTGGCAACTGGTTTGCACTTATGAACAGTTGTAATGCCTCATGATGACATGAATTTGCAACCTTTCCTGCCAGCTTCCCAGAAAGTCAACAGAAAAGATCACGAGTCATTGGGGTAAGTTTTCTCCATCAGTGGACCCTCCCCTAGCTCCTCTGCACTTGCGCCAAGCTTGCCACTCACTCAATCTCATGCCACGTTCCAGACCCTTGTGGACCTTCCCCAACTCTTCTCTACTTCCTAACACCCCCACCACAGCCCATGCCTTTGCAACCCCATGTACCCTTCCCAACTCACACATCTTGCACACCCTTCTGACCAGTATTCTCCCTTGCTCGCCACAAAATGGAGCAATTGCCTAAAGTTATTTCTTTTGAGCTGCTTTTCTCTGTAGTGCAGTGGTCTCTAAAAAGTGCTAAGTCCAAGTTAACAAGCTTAGCTCTTAAATAATCTTCTGGCAGAAGCTGTTACCTGTAACTGAAAAAACTTTAATCAGTTTCATACCTTTGGCTTTTGTTTGCCTCCGAAGAGGCTTAGAGCTTGAAGCCAAGAGCTCACTAGGCAAACTGTTGGCATCAGCACATTTCTTTCAATGGGTATTCCTGCCTGCTTACTCTCTTGTAATCCCTTCCTCTCTAATAAATATAAATACAAACATTAATTCCATTTTTGCTCTCTTAATTGTCCCAATGCTTGTGTGAGCATTCCAAAGGCTAGGGGAGTAGGGAAAAAGTGCTATAAGATTTGTCCTTTTATCCAGTTTGCTTGTCAGAATATTTCTAGAAACCTCCCGTATCATTTGGGCTCACCCAGCTGTTGGGGATGCATCATTCTGATGCTGTAAGTAAAACTATAAGCACAGTCAGGTGATATGATTTTCCACTTAGTGACTGCATCACTTAGCAAATGATTTGCTGGTCCCAAAAGTGGTTATTAGGTGAAGACTACCTGTATTAGAAACGTCTTTAATGTAAGAATTAGACTTGAATACTTTTAAAGACAAACATATGACAAGTCTCTTGAAACTTTTTAAAAATATCACTTTACCTTAATGCAGAGTAGACACCCAAAGACAGAGAAGAAAAATCAGGATCATAGTAGAGATATACGGAGGATATACACTTTGGAAGTATGTCAATTACACCCACAGCAATTAGCTTTCCCTCAAACCAATACTGCTGGTGGAAAGAACCATAGCCACATTCTGGACCATTTGGTAAATGTTCTGCCTAGGAAGTAAAGATCAGGATAGAACAATCATTTTTATTCAGTATCATTTTTTTAAAGTTAACAAGAGGAAAAAAGATTTACCACACAACAAAACAATGATACTTAAAAAAGCAATGTTATTGAGAAAAAGAATGACAAACTATTCATTTAAGGACTGCACAAAATGACAAAAAAATTTGTACTCCAAATTTTTTTAAAGAGTGCCATATTTCTGCTGTTGGTAAATTCAATGTATTCAATACCTCTGAGGCTCCATAAGCAAGCTCACTTTTAGATTAGAATTGTCTATACAGTACCATCAAACTGCATGGTGCTTCACAATGAGAAGCAAGTAAAAAAGTATGTTACTTCTCCAAGGGGATTATAATCTAAACAAATGACTGATTAACTGATATTTAGTTCACTGCTTCATCAGAAAACCATTTGTTTTTACAGTGTTTTTTATTGTAAATAAAAATTATTTTTATTGTTTTTTATTGTAAATACAGTGGAACCTTACAAGACAAGCACCTCGCAAGACGAGCAAACTTTGTGTGATAACTTGCATGTCATCAGCATGCTCTGTATTTCCCGTTCAGGCAGCAACCGCGCGAGAATTCTGTAGATGCTGCCACGTGCAGTTTACTCCATTACTGTCCATGTGCTGTACTGTGACACATTGCTGAGGGAAAAGGGAAAAGGCCCTTTTGCCTCGAGCGGCAGCGGATCCTCAGAGCCAGCAGGGGGTGGCGGATAGCAGCCGGCTTAGCAGCAGCAGAGGCCAGAATCTGCCTTGAAGCAGATTCATAACTACTGATTAGTTTGCTCTATTTCTGCTTTATATCGTGTGTTAATCATGGTTACTTGTTTCAGATGTTAGGGACAATCATTTCTACCTCAAATTCCATTGAACATGATTTTTTGGTGAATATTTTTGGGTGTGTGGAATGGATCATCCGACTCTCCATTGTTTCCTATGGGAAACTTCTTTTCAGTTTAAGAGCATTTTGCACTAAGAGTGTTCTTCCAGAACGGATTAATATCGTCTTGTGAGGTTCCACTGTAACATGATTCTGAATAATCTAAACATTCTTCTTACTAATATTTGTCTTAACTTGAATTGAATTCAGATCAATTGTTTCACTAAAACTTTTATGTATTTTGTAATAAGCTACTTGCTTAATAAATCAGCATTTACTTCAGGTTTCTGGCAAAAAATGCCCATTTCAAGAAATGAGTTCACTTAACAACTACAGCAATGACCTAGGTGATTCACTTAATGACCACTCCAAAAAGAAATTGGGGCAGTCACATGATGACCTACAACAACTATCATGATTTACAACCCTAATTCCAGGCTCAATTATATTTATAAGTTGAGGACTATCTATAAAACTAAACCAATAATTCTTGAATACAAATCAAACCTTGGAATACTATACTCCTCTGAATATTTATTTATATGAATATCCCATACAAATCTTGCTCACTGATACTGAGGCCCCACATAATAAACATGGCAAAACTGAACACGCTGCATTAAGGCTTAATGCAGTATTCGGATAATTTTTTTGTCTTTTCTTTGCAACTTCTGTTTTAAAATTTTAACATTTGAGGCAATCATCTGCAGCTAGCAATGTATATCTTTCAAATGTACTGAAGTTGGATTTGAAGGCTTAAATGGACGATGATTCAAACATTATGAGTCCAATTTACATAATAATTATGCTTATATAAATTGTTTTGAGTGTACACTGATTAGGCCAATATTGAAAAGTCAGCTCTTTTGATTTAACTAACCCAGCACATATGCTCAAGTAATTTGAATTTTGTGTGTTTCAAGTTGTCACCAAGTAGTGATTAGCAGCTATTCAGGAACAGTACTTCAGAGGATGTTTGGGTTCACTTGTTGTACCTACTAGTTCCTCTTTAAAAATGCATCTGAATAAAATATGTGTTGATGCTAAGGAAGCATCAACAAGATGCTTTCCAAGGTGAAACTACAGGAAAATTTGTTCACACAGTACAATCTTTCAGTTTATTAAGCCAATTAACTATGGGGTCCTTGGTGCTCTCTGAGCTTGGTTGTTTTCTTGCAGATGTTTCATTACCAAACTAGTCTGGAGGCTTATAAATCTTGTCAACTGGATTTTAATTTGTTGATGATAAGGTTAAGCTTTCAACTTAATCACAAAGTCTTTATCAAAACCAATTAAAAATAGGTGAAAGAAGGGAGTCCATCTCCCATTGCTCTTCACTGCATTAATCCAGGAGCCTTCATGGTAAAGAGGAAGGGGCAAGGTAAAACAGTCACAGGCCCATATGGTCTTAAAAGAGCAGGCAGTCACCATTCTCCTACAGCAAACAAGAGTAATGGGGGATGGTGTTAAGTCTATTTACATCTACGGACTCCCTTCTTTCTCCTATTTTTAATTGGTTTTGATAAAGACTTCACGATGAAATTGAAAGCTTAACTTTATCATCAAAAATTAAAGTCCAGTTGACAAGATTTACAAGCCTCCAGATTTGTTTTATTACCTGGACTGAGGATTCTTTCTACATTACCAAATTAGATAATATAATGATAAATAATTCTTTTCAAAGCCAATTAAAATGGTTGAAGCAAAGAGATGTCTACACTTAACAGTCAAATCACTCTTGGGAACTCACCCTCCCCTCACGTTACACAATTCTGGGGTATCTGGATGTGGCTCTTCTTCAGGTAAAAATGTTTCACCTAGAGAGATAGTTTTGCTGCTACCACCTGTTCTCATATGAGGAGATATCTCTTTATCTAGAATCTTCCAAGATTTCCTCTCCTTTCCTCAGCAAATGTCAAGTGATTCAGCAAATATATCCAAATTTCCCCAGCCCCTTTTTTCTCTACTGTTAACCATTGACATAGGCATATTGTACCAGTTCACTGTCCTCAATCCTTCCTTTCTTTCACTAATCTTAGATGGCTTCTGCCTTTCTTTTGATATTGTCATCCTTTAGTCTCCCATTAAGTCTGTTTACATCTGGATCAGAGCAGCTGAAACTCTAGCCTGTTTTAACTAAAATCTTGTGAATCTTCCTTTGGATGAAAGCCCCAAGAAATTCCAAAGGGCTTATTCCCAAAGCTATAATATATAGCATTATATGGGCCCCTTGATACATTTTTAAGAAAGTAATGTGTGTTTGTTTAAAATATTTTTCTCCAGCCTTTCAACTTAAAATTGAGGAGGGGGACAGTAAAAATAGCTTTCAGTTAACTGTACTTTGAACTATTCCTATCCCAAAAACATGTACAACTGTACATGACAAACAATGCTAAAATATGTGGAACTATCCTGAATCTCACACTTGGAGAAAATCAGAATGTGAAATGAACATGAGTTAATGCTTTTCATTACAAGTAAGAAAATTAATCTGTTGAAACATAATTCCAACAGTTATTCAGCATTTTGATTTCTCCACAAAGACCCAAAGTTTTCTGTTATTGACAATTGAAAATAATGATCCTAACAAAAAACACAGTAAGAAAAAAGGGTGTTATAAGGGAGACTCAAATTAATATTTTGACTCTGTGCCTTTCAAAGTCTTAAAATCTGCTTTTATGTTTGGATATATGCATGCATGTATTACAGTGAAAAAGATGTAGATGACCCCTTTTAACTGGCATGTGTAGTTTATTCAAGTTTTTATGACCTTGAATATGCAAGCCTTTTTATTTAGCTTCATCTAATCAGAAACATATGCAAGCAGTGCTACACAAAATTCAACTGAAGATTCATAAGTTTAAAAAAATACACACAGAATGAAGTATAAATAAGCAACCACAACACTATACAATAGAAGGAAAATACCAGGGATCTGCTGTTTTACTTGACAAGGTGATAAAAGCTCTTTTCCTATTAAGTCTAATGATTCTGACTAGCCTTCACAGCTTGCAGGTTGGAGAAATGTAAAAAAGAATAAAGGTAGAGTTAGCAAAGGAAAACAACAAACTCTCCACACATGGCTTCATTCAAAATGCAACGTCTCAAATTACTGGTGCAATTACTATAACTTGACAATTTCATTATACACATATGGTAGTTAACTCTTTAAGATCGACAACAATGTTCTCATAACTACTAAAAATTAAGTAATCAGAAGCCTTGACCTTAAACCAGCATTGACTCTCTAGGTTGGGCTCTCTGTTTTAAGAAGCAAAATACAGTGGTGAAAACTTTAGGTTTTTCTGATTTATATATTTGTGTTAAAAAGAAAAAGAAAAGAGCTCAAGCGTTAAGATTCTGTTCAGACTGCAAAGCCAAAGCTCTGCCTCGTGAACTTCAGATATATCTTCTGCAAAATAGAACAAAATAAATCTACTTATTCTTTGCTGTGCAAATTCATCCAAGTATTTTGGTCATAATATGGTAAAAACAGTTACAATGCTTTTTAAGCAAAGGCCACTACTTGTCCCTAAGCAGAAACTGATAGCCTATTAATGCCTGGGGAATTGCACTGTAGTATTTTTTGGACTGCTCAGATATTGCATATGGCAGAGTGATAATGCAGAATGGCTAAGCCAGGATTTCCAGGGTTTTGGGAAATCTTTGCTGACCTTTTTTAGGGAAGTGACCCTCTGAAATGAGGTCCCCCAATATCCATATGGCTCCCTACAGTGATGTTATTACGGAAATCCTTAATGACCTATTTATTTACCCAGATGTTTGGCTAGAATGGATGGAAATCCCATTTGTGATGTTTCATGTTTGTTTTGTTGTTGGATTATGATTATTTTGTAGTTCTTTTTATACTTGCTTTCATTAATGTTCTGTGTTCTGCTACTTTTATACAATTTTATTGTTGTGAGCTGCCCAGAGCTGGTTGTAGTGAGATGACATCTAAATGGAAATAAATAAATTTTTGGCAGAGGATGCATAGGAGAATTGAAAAAGTCAAGATGGCAAGTGCAACTGTGCAGTTACATTTTCCCACTTTTTGCATATTTACATATACATGGATAAAACAAGTGAATTTCAATCACATACATGCAATCAGCATCTAAACCCCTCTGTAAACACTTTTGAAGTCTACCACCTAAACATGGCAGGTAATCATGGTTTCAAAGACCTCAAAAAAGCAACTTGAAGGTCATATGAAAAACTATAGTGTTGTTTCTCCCCCAAAAGATGCTTACCATTGAGGCAATACTCTCTAAACCTCTATATAAATCTTAGCACAGTCCTAAGCGTTCTCATATTGCTTTGCCTTGTAAATACTCCGTCACTTAACACAAATAGCCATCTGTATCAGTTATTCTGTAGCAGTGAATCCTGAGAAGGATTAAATTGCTACTCAATTCAATTAATTTATGGTCATTAACCAGTACAATGTGTTCAGTTTTATCTGAAAAAGCAAATAATTAAAGGTCTTGAGGCTGAAACAATCTCAACTTATGTTCAAACTTTAAATTAGCTACTTATGTTTGTATATGAATGTGTAGATAAAAAGAGATCAACAAACTTGCCCTAACATGAATAATCAAATCCATGTTAGGGTTAGTTATGGAGATTAGACAGATTAAATTTGATCAAGAAGCCAAATACTGTTTCTATTTTAAAAAAAGCAAGTACAGTGGTACACAAGACAAGATTAATCCGTTCTGGAAGAACGCTCTTAGCACGAAATACTCGTAAAGAGAAACACAGTTTCCCATAGGAAACAATGAAAAGTCATATAATCCGTTCCACGCCCCCAAAAATATTCACCAAAAAATCATTTTCAATGGAATTTGAGGTAGAAATGATTGTCCC
>JANHZU010001597.1:80495-93570 GCA_032468055.1 Acrochordus granulatus
GGATTTTTACAATCTGATACCTTAGTGCATTTGTAACTTTCCAAAATCAATATTCTAATCACCCTTTGCTGTTTATTTCAGTATAAAAAAATCCTTTAGGTTCTTAAACTTATACTAGACAGAACTTTATTTCACTGAGGATTGAATGAGAATCACCCAATGTAATAAAACTTGCCATTCTAAAGATTTTTAATATCCAAAAAGCAGTTAACAGGTCATTTCCAGAAGTGATTAAGAGAGGAAATGGACAGCCATGGCTTAAGTGAAATGACTCTCTCTTGCTCCCAGAGTATTGACAGGGGCCAGATATCTCTGTTTAATGGTCTCTTTACAAGAAATCTCTATATCGAGCGCTTGTGAAGATTCCTGATCCTCTCCTGGATCTGAGAGGAGTCAGGTACTCGTTTCTTTGCAGTCGTCAGATCTGCTCTCTGCAGAGCCATCTTCAGTCCTCGTTGCTTCCTTGGAAGTCCAGCGTTGTTGACATTTGTATTTCTTCAGATCATTCTTGGCATTATATTATTTAAGTCTGAATATAAACATTAATACTCCATTGTTTGAAATATTCAGACCAATTGCTGGAGCTGCAATTGGTAATATTTTTGGAGCTGCAATATTTTCCTTACCTGTGTTGCGGTAAGCCAATAGGCCCATGGAATTCTGAAAGTCTTGTTAAATTTCCTTCCCCTATTCCACTTACATCAGGTACAATTGTCTAGCAGTATATGCTATATTTGAAAGTACTGTATATGCATTTTTGCATGGCAAATCAAACTTTATGCGCAGAATAACTTGCTTTGTCTTTGTTTTCATGAGGCACCTCAATGCACTTAAACTTATTTCGACATTCTCTAATATAATCTAGAAATGGTACAAAGTACATAAAGAAATGCCTGGCTAACCATAGCATATATTTCAAATAAAAATAGCCTGGCTGACTGTAGTATATATTTCAAATGAAAACAGCAAGAGCATTTTTTTGCATAAAGGCATAAAAATTGATCTTGATTCCTGTTTGTAGAGGAATAATTGCGAGTAAATTGAAATCAGAGGCAATAGCATCAGCACATCAAATAGCCAATTTTAGCAATTTCTTGTCTCATCATGTGACTTGGGATTCAAGGAAGAGACTACTTTTGGTTTTCAATGATGTGAAAAATTGGGTGAGGCCAGGACATTAAATTAAAATTATTATAATTAAATACTGTAAATATGATGGTTTCACATGAATTAAATTATTTTCCATTTGATTGCATTATTAATTATAATTTAATAGTAATTTTTGCAGTAGCTTTAAGGCTTCACCCAAGTTCTGGGGTCTCTTGTACACTCTAATCACAAGTACTAGATGCAGAATTACTTTGAATTATAGATGATCATAGATCAGGTCTGGAAGTTTGGGACCTACTAAATGGAATAGGATCTCCCCAGCCAAACACAGTGATTTTACTTGATGGCTTTTCTATTTTTATATTCTAGGATGTCAGGAAAAGATTCAGTGAATTCCTGTCTTATAGTGCTGGTAATCTATTTTCATTTGATACTTTATAACTTGCTTGAACCTGAATTTGATTGCTATCTAAGTAGAATACAGTGTCATTCTTTTTTCCAGTGAAGGTACGACAGTAGTAGAATGCTTGCATTCCAGCAACTGAAATGCACCAGCACTCATATATCAGTTGAGCTTAAAACAAATATGAGGAGGTTGGATCATGGAAAAATCAGGATGGAAAGATGTACAGCAAGTACAAGTTATAGGAACTGGGCTGCAAAAATGCATACCACATGAGTTACCCTGAGCTTTTCTGCCCTCTAATGATCATCTGTATTTTTGCAGGCCAGATCTCCTAGCTGTGAGGAGAAATGATATAAAATGATAAGAAGCAACCGATCAGTCTGAATTTATGACCCAAAGTTCATTAAGTGATGGTGGTAGACAAAAGTGGAAATAATGGAGGCTAAAGGCTATCTCATTGGGGCTGAATAAGTCAGAGAAATATGTGGAATGAGACTCAGAATGTCATTTGGCCAGGCTTAATAACACATTAAAATAGTATTTTAATTTTTCTCTGGGGTAAAATGGCATATCAAGAACTGGTAAGCATCCTGTACATTTGCTCAGAATTCAGTACTGCTAAATTCATTGAGTTTATTTTATAGTAAATTTGTTTGGGATTTTAGCCATAATTTATCACATACACATATATTTTTCTATATCATAGAAAAGTGCAATATAGAAGGCTAAACCAGCTTTCCCAAACCCAAAAGGCATTTCAGGACTTTTGAGCTATAATTGCCAGAACTTCTATTGGAGAATTTTGGGAGATAGTCACTTCATACTTGAGAGGTACAAGACCCGGGCATGGTGACCAAAATTTAACTTAAATTGGATGATCTTTGAAAGCCAGGGTCATATGGTCCATCCATATTACAGGTTTTCATCTAAAATCCAAATCTGTTCTGATGAATTTTCTATGTTCTATATTCAGTTCAGGTTTTATTTTAAATCTATCATAGAACAGGTAAATGAACAGACAATTCCATACATTATTTACAGCACCTACAGAAAATAAATTAAGATATCTAATGCAACAGCATAAAATGCTGCTGTTGTGGAAAAAATAGGTAGAAGGAGTATTATATACGATTACCACCTTGAGTTACTTATACAATAATAAAGACAAGATAAATATCAAATTTGCATCTAATGATTCTCTTGCAGAGATTTTATATCTTTGATGCCTCTGACTTCTTGCCTCATGAAAGCAGAAAGACAGCTTTTCAGTGCATGTGCATGTATGGTTTTGAAACTTCTGTGATGTGGGATGTTTTGCCAATCTGAAATGAATAAATGTTTCCATTGTTGGCAGATTAAATAATGAAGGCCTCTGTAGTGACACTGCTGAAGAATTAACCAGTGAAAACATTGTTATGGCACATCTAGATGTGATGGGACTGGACAATAACCTGCGCAAGAGAGATTCTTTGGAATGTACTGAAGAAGAAGGAAAAGATCAAAGTCAACTTATGCCACTGCTTTCTAAACATGGTAAAGAATGCATCTCACTGAGTCTTGAAAGTAGTCCTAGAGACTTGCCTGTCTTGATGTCATATACTCCTATTGTGCATGACAATGATACAAGAACTGTACCTTTGAACAGTGGAACAGATGCTGACCATTATGCTACTACTTTTGCAAGAGAGTATAAGAAATATCCAAGTAATACTGCTAGGGAACAAATTCCTTCATCAGATTTTGCTTGGATACCAGGATCTGAAACTAAGGAAAGCAATTCCAATAAATTAGATTCATTGCAACAGAGTGAACAGTTAACTGAAGGCAGGGAGACAGACATTATCCTGTTGTCTATGAGTGAGAAAGGCAGAAATTCTTATACCACTAAAGAAATCAGACAGGAGACCGAATTAGAAGCGAGTCACAAGGAGGAGGCTATAATGAAACCAGTGGGACCGAACACAGCTAATGTTGACAAACTGGTGATGGAAAAAGAAAATTGTATTCTAGATAAGCTCATAACAGGAAATTCAGACATTAATAAATATGGAGCAGCTAGTATTGATCAGAGCATTGTTGAGTTCAGAGATATCAGCAAATATAGCAATAATGAAGCAATAAGTAGAGGGGACAAACAATTCCAAATATTCCCAGAAAAGAACACTGAAGTGCTTGGGGATCATCCCAATGTATCCAGTTTGTCCTCAAACACATCTGACCTGTTACCACTGACCATGACAGAACAATCAACCAATGACTTTTCATCTGAAAAAGAATGGCTAGAGAAGACCATAAGTACAAAACCAAATACCCACTGTGTGGATTTACCAGTGAGCTTGGAGCCTTCTGATGTGTCCTTGTTGCCCGAAAGAAAAAACAAAATGCACAAAGCAAATACTACATCTGGCAATACAGCAGACCAAATTAGCATCAATGAAAGCAAACAAGCTGAATGTGTGAGCAGAAAAAATACAGCCTTAGCTGACCCAGAAAATGCTGTATACATGGTGAAGAAAAAATCTGTTGAGGATAAACTGTTGCTCCCTGAGAGAAGGACAAGAGATTTCACAAGCGAGAATGATATTGCTGAGCATAATAAAGAAGAAACTGTAGTAGCTGAGAAACATGAACATACTTCCTCCAGAAAGGGAGAAAATGGATGTCAAGAAGTGCCAACCTCAAGTCAGATTATACATGAAGATGTGAAATGTTCACAAGAGACACCACTAACCCTTGATATTAACTCAGGACAAGTACATCCATATACTGCCTTGGATGACTACTGGAATTCTCAAGTAAATAGCTTAGAAACCAATATCAGTGGCCAAATTTTAAAAAAAAATCTCAGTTCAGAAAGCAATTTCAATATATCGAAAGATCATTCACCTGAATTATGTCAGAACTTGGAGCAAAAAAACACAAACACAAATAAAAAAGAAGTGGCTAGCCTTGAGTCATATGAACTGCCAAATTTACAAGGAAAAGACAGCTTTCAGAGCTGTGATCTTTTAACCTCCAGTGTAGAAGGTATTCGGCTCTGCTTTCCAGCCAATGAAAAGATAGAAGATGCACATGGCTCACTGTCTCTGGACTCTGAAGACAATGCTGTTGTGCAAAATAAAAAAGAGGGAACTTGGGATCAGCCATTTGCAAAAAAAACTAAATCGGAATTAGAAGGCCAGTTGATGGACAAAATAAAATCTGAAAGCAATGCCTCATATGAAGAAATAATTCCAGTATCTAAAACAGAACTTAAATGTTATAACTTAAGTGACCAAGTTAGGAATGCTGAATGTGTTGCAACCAAAAAAAAAAACAGCCTAGTTGAGGAATCCCATATTGAGAATAAGATGTGTGTCTCAATAGCTGGCATTGACCCAAACTCTGTACCTGTAACTATTGCTGAACAAAGCAGTGCTGTAGGGAGGAATGACAGTAATGAAGCTAGACAGGAAGAATGCAAAACAGGGATGAAAACACAAGAAACTGACACAACTTTGCCACAAGAAACCCAGATCAAATTGGACTCCACAAAGCAAGTGCAGCCGGAACAAGCAACTGAAGAAAATGACTCCAGTGTAAAACATGGTTATTTTGGCAGCCCTTTAGTATCAGCAGCTGGAGGAAAAACCATGAAACATGACAACTTATGTGATAACAGTGTAAAGACAAACAATTCTCCCCTCAAGAGCAATGACCACACAAAAAACATGGAAATCCATCCCAAAGAGACTGTGGAAAAGCAACAGGTGATAGGCCTTTTAATACCATCTCCCAAAGTGCAGTCAGATCATGATGGTGTTCAAACAATTGCAAGCTCTCATGGGCAGAAATCCAGCCGGACACTTCCTGAATGGGACCAGCCAGAGGAATTAAATCATTTTGGTGGCTATGGGGAGCTTGGTAAAAGTGAACTACAACAAACTGTAGACCATCTACACAAACTTGAAACGGTAGCTGGTGGGCCAGAGACAAAACTAAACAATCTGTCAAATGAAAATGCACTTTTAACATGTATTTCTGAATTTGTAGAAAGCACCACACAAAACAATTTGCCATATGTAATAAACCCACCAGAGAAAGAAAGTTGTCTTAACAAAGAAACCTTCAATGACTTCAAGCAAGAGATTTCTCATTGTCTCTTTTCAGATGAGGTTTTTGAAGGAGCAAGCCAGAGTGATGCATTTGCTAAAGAATCAATCACAGTCAAACAATTGGATGGCTTATATAAACTTTCAGACAGCAAATACGCAAGTAGTATGCGTGTTACAGAGTTTATTCCAGCAACACAGAAAACTGCCCATACTGAACAGGCACAGACCCTGCAGGAGAATTTAACTTGTGTAGGTGAACATTTTAAGAACAATGGGACTGATGTGAACTTACCAAGCCAAGAACCAGAATTGGCTGAACAAAGTTTACATGCAGAGATAAAAGAGCACCTGAGTTTAGCAAATGAAATCATTGTGAAAGCTGAACCAGTAAGTTGCAAAGGGGACTTAACTTTCCTGCCTTCTGAAAACTCAGGAAGAGATGAACATCCTCCTGGATTACCTAACAGCCCAGAAATTCCTTTGAGTGATGCTTGGCATACAACAGACACTGTTGAAAAGACTGAGATCCTACCTGTTAGCTCTCAAGCAGAACTAACCCCTCTTTTGACATCAGCACTTCTACATGATGGCCCCAGCCATCATGTAAACTGCCAGCCTGCAGATTACATGTATCATAGCCCTAAAGGTGAATTTCAAAGAGGTGATCTAGAAGCTGTGACATGTCAAGAAGCATTAGACACTGCTTCTAGTTTGCAGTCTGCAGCTGCTACACCCATTTACTTAGATGATGCTCTTGTAGAAAACAGCACAGCTGATCAGAGGAAGCCAGAAGAAATGAATGTAGATGCTATTCGTTCAGAAGCCGTCTCAGGGAAAGGATCTTGCATTCCAGGCCAAGGGTTCCTTTCAGAAGAGCCTATTCTAACCTTGCAGGGAACTTCTGAGACCACGCAGTGTGAAAGAAGTTTGTCACCGTTTAATTTCAAAAAGCTGCAGGATGAAATCTCAGCAATTAAACTAAAAGGGGATAAAAGTGATGTAAATTTCAAAGCCCAGCAGTTTAACCGTTCAGCAGAATCTTTACTCAACCTTTCAAGCTTAGAAAGGAAGCTTTTAGACTTTTCATTGCTTGATAAGCAAGCAGATTATAATGGAAGTACTGCAACAAATGTAAGTTGTGAAGATAACAAGCACAGTAAGAGTGAAGAAGAAGAAAGCAAATGTGCTTGTATAGAGAAATCCAACCTCCCCAAGATGGAGGCAAATGTTCCCAGGCAGCCTGCAGCAATATCTGAAAAAGAACCAGAAGTTTCATCTTCCAGGGCATTCAGCATTGGCTTTTTTGATTTCAGGAAACATATTAGCAAAATATTTGAACAGGCAGTACTAGATTCCCTGCCTGCAAATTTGTCTCACCTTTCCACTGAGCAGACTCCAAGTGAGAGGGTTAGCCCAGGGCCTAAAGAAACAGAGGTTAAGCAAAGACTGGAAGAAGTTGATAAAAGCAGTGCAAATGGAGACTCAGAGAATGACTGGAAAACAGAAAAACGCACATTCCTTTCAGAGACTGAACTCTGTGATAAAGCCACTAAAGAGAAAATGGCACCGGAACGAGAACACACAGGAATGCTGGCAAACAGTCAGAAACTGCCAAATGCCTTTTCAGAAAAGATCCCTATTGACAACTATTGCTTAAATGAAGACACTCTTGCAGCTTTCCCCAAGTTAGTTAAGAAGGTGGACGGCTCATGCAGGCATGAAATAAAGGCAAATGTAAATGATCATCTTTGCTCTTTAAGCAATGATACTGCTGAGAACCAAGTGAGCATAGAAAAAATAGAGTTTCAGTTTAAAAGTTGTGGAAGCCAAGAAACACAGAATCTGCCATCTTCTCCTAAAAATGAAGAGCCTTTAATATTTTCTGCCTTTACAGAAGCTGTTCCAGATTTTGATGCAACAGATGCTGCTGCTGCTGCTGAAATAAAGGAAAGTAACTTAATTAGTCCATGTAACACTGAAATAGATGAATCCAAAGAACAGATAATATGTAATGGAAGTAAAAACATTGATCAAGGAAATGGTGAGAACAATATTGACCTAACCAAGATTCCAGTGTTGCCATTTCTTCAAAATGATGCTAATGCTCATAAAGAACAAACAGATCAGTCCAAACTATTGCCTGATGAAAAGTTTAACTTTTCCAATGAACATACATTGCAGAACAAACCAGTTGCTGCACTGGACGCCGTAGATGGCAATAATTGGTTGCAAAGGTCCATAGATGTTACAGAGGAAGAGAAGAGACAGGACACAGCAGAATACAAGATAATTACATATTTTAAAAATGAAGTAAATCCTGTTCACTCACCAGATGAGTCCAAATCAGGATCCAGCAGTGTTCAGGAAAGTTTTACAGAAAAGGCAAATGGCATCAATCTGAGCACACCAGAAGGACTAGAGTTTTCTTCTGATATCCTTAAAGCAGGCACACTAATCACCAATGACTGTGACACAGTTTTGCAAGCCAGCATTGACGTTCAAAGGACAGATGAAAAAAAGCATTTGGAAACCCTTCATGGAATGGAACAAACTGTATGTACAGATATGGAAATGGCTTATTTAAATCAACCCACAGAAGAATCTGTAAGTTTTCAAGATGTCCAGGAAATATCAACTACTTCACTTTCTGAACTGGAGCAAAGTTTTCCTAGTTTGCTTGAAAACATGGCAACAGAAGAATTACCCCCTGAAAGGTATTTAATTTAAAATTAACTGTAAAAATTAATTCAATATATTAATGTTCAAGTAAGATAGCAATTAGTGAGGATGGATCAAATAATTATTTAATTGAATTGAACTTTGTTTAACATCTTACAGCAGGGACGGCCTACTTAGCTCCATAACTTTTCATGTGAAATTAATGAAAATACTGAATTTTAAGGAAGTAATGCCACTTTTTACAGTCTGGAAGCTGTACAAATGTCTTTTTTTTTCTGAGCTCTTAGTACTTATAATTCAGTATACACTTTCAAGACCATAAGCTTCACTGTAGAGCTAATTCTGTGTTGTAGTAAAGGCATCAGGCTAGAAACTGGGAGACTGTGAGTTCTTGTCCTTGCCTCGGGCACAAGCCAGCTAGGTTACCATGGGCCAATCATTTTCTATTAGCCCTAGGAAGGAGGCAATGAAAAATCACTTCTGAAAAACCTTGACAAGAAAACTGCAGGGATACTCCAGGCAATATCCAGGAGTCAGGTTTAATCCAAAGGCTTAACACATACAAATGCTTCACTGAAGTCAAAGGGGCTTATTTCTGGATATATAGTTTAGGGTTATATAAGTATATCATTATCTCTCAGTTGTCAGTCATACTGTAGTAGCTCTAACCAAAAATCTCTGCTTTATTATTAAATGTACTTTATTAATACAAAGTCTTACATATAAAGAAAAGGTTGACCAGGAATATTTTTGTCTGCTACAGTATAATTCATCTAAATTACTCAATATTGTTTTCCAATGTTATCTGGTATTCTAAAATGCCCTGTTTATTTTCATACAACATACAATTTCATAATTTGCAATAATATTTGATTAACTGTGATCTTAATTTATATAACATAATATTGATATACAGATATGTGGATATGAAATTTGAATATTTATTTAGCAACTTTATATAGCTATAAATTGTTTCCTTATGTCACATGTTCAAAATCATTCTGTCACAGTTATAGAAACTGAACTGTTAGTATATCACTGCTAGGAGCAAATTAAGTGGACTACCCAACCTGTTCCCTAGTGTTTATATTCATACTTAAAAAAAACCAAAAACAAATCATTGCTTCTTAGATCCATACACAAGCTAAAATGTAAAGTAACCATATTTTGGTTCTTTCAGCACCCTGAACTAACTCCTTTTTGCTTAATATAATTCATGAATCTATCCATTTTTCCCAAATTCAGAGGATCATGGATCAAAGGGAGAGAAATCTTCAATTCATCTTCAACTCTAAAACTATTTTAAAGAACTTCTGCTAATGACTCATTCTAAAATTTAGCGAAGGTTTTCTTTTATTATGTTAAGTATATTCTTAAGGTCTTATGAACTTTAAGATCATGACTTTGACTCTGAGGAAACATTTTCTATGAATTCTTATATTATTGGAGCCCATAGGCTTTCTTCTGCATTAACTAGTCTTGTCATAACCATTTCCGATCTCTACTTGCTGCACTACAAGTTGTTGCCAGAGAACCAATCCCAGATGTGGCCATAACTCAAGAACTACCTGTATTTCTTTCTCTGTAACATGTATAGAAGGTCCTCATGCAGTATGTATTATAACAAGTCTGAGAGTATTTTGACTGGCAAGGAAGGAATTTGCTTTAACTTCCTCTCAGTTTTATTCAGTAAGTTTCGATAGCCAAGATTGGGATGAGCAGAAAGAAAAGCTCTTTTAAAAAGGGCATTTTCAGTCAGAAAGTACTTTGTATTAAATTCCTCTTTTTTTACTGAAGAAAAGTATATAAGAAGCATGATTCAACCCCCCATAAATTATTCTAAAATAAGAGGACACCATTTGTGCAAAACATTCAAAAGATACATGTTATAATGAAGCAAGCACGTGGCTCTTCATATATAGTGGCAAGCAGGGGGGGATGAAATTATAATTATATAAAGATCAGGATCAAGATCTTGGAGCAAGAAATTCTGCACTACATGCAAAACTGTAATGGAATGGCTGAGATGGAGGGTTAAGATCCCAAACTAGGTATTCACCCCTGTGTCTCTTGCTTTCAGGTAGCAACTTGGTAATTCTTGCTTCTAGGAAGCTCCTCTCCTACTCTATAACTCTGGGTTATAAGAGAGGTAGGCTCTTACAACCTCTGTTACTTTTTGGCTAAATAAAAATTCAAATAGCAAAATAATTAAATAGTTCTGCCTCTTGCCTATGTAGTGCAGAGACATAAGATTAGAGGCTTCAGAACTTCTTGCCTCCTTTTAGGAGATAAACCAGTCTTATCCAAGATAAAATGATATTGTATTTAAACACACACACAATTCATAATTTAAGTATTAAAATGCAAAACAAGGATGTAAAGGATTGTCCAGACTGCAATGAAACAACTACAAAAATCTACAAAAGAAAATACAGCACTCTAGGCAGATTATGGGATGATGCCAATCTCCTGCGAATCACTCTTTTTTCGCTCCAAATTTAAAAATGGCTGATTCGATGTTTCAAATTAATATCACAGATTCTCTGAACTTTCTAAATAACATTTTATATCTTCATAAACAGCCTAATAGATAAATAAAAGGTTCAGATGAATTTCATAGTATATATGAGAAATAAAAGTATCAGACCTGCACAACAGGAAAAAACATCTAATATAAAATGTTTTAATCCATTTCTTCAGAAATAGCTCTTACTTGAAGAGTCTGTTTCCCTGCTTCAGACTTCCTGGATTTTTTTCTCTGGAATTTGAGTCTGCTGAGAAATAAAAGAAAGCCTCTTCTTCTTCTTTAGTCTCAGTCCACAGCTTGTCCAGAGTTTTAAAGTTTTTCTTTATCTTCAGTAGAGGGAGTTATTGTCTTTGCATACATGACAGCATGTCTCACTCAAGAAACCACAAACTGGCAATGTTGGAGTATAACTTTGGGATCATATGGAAGCAGTACATCAATGAATACTGTCCTTGGATCTAATTGTAGATTGAAGTTAGTGTATATACTATAAAGCAAATAATAATAATGGTAAATATTGATATCAGAAAATAATGAGATCACTAGATATTATGATCCCCAATGCCTCCAACTTTTTAATCTTGTTAAATAATTCTTCTTCACTGATTCTTGAAACAACTACAGTTCTATCAGAAAGGGACTGTTTACCTTCGATACTATTTCATCTATTTTGTGTGATTTGTATTTCCCTACTTTAAATTGTTGGGCTTTTTTTTTCTGCTTGATTAATTAACGGGCATACAAAAACTTGGTAAGTTTTTCAGGCATATGTTGGGAAATGCTGTGCCAGGCAGGGAGGACTCCTCAAGCAGTGAATTAGTCTTGAATCTTTGTGCAGCTACAAGAGATCCAGAACTGATCCCCCCAAGCTTCATAAAACCTTATCTCTCTGTTCCCAAAGGAAGGCAAGTGGTCTGGAAGATTCCTGTACATTAGACAGAACTGCAATAAGGTAGTCAACTTGAACCTTGCATGTGTTGATCCGCTGCTGCTGCTTACCATATAAGATGGTAATGAGATTGCCTCAGTTGTAAGGGGCAGCTATTGAAGACACAATATCCTTGTCAGAAAATACTTGTCCCTACTTTTCCCAGACCAATTCTGAATTCTAGATTTATGACATAAAAAATTAATCCTGTTCATATCATTTCAGTGTAAAGATAAAACAATAGTCCAAGTTGTCACTTCTGAGGGTGTGTGCATTTTTAAAATCAGGGTCTAAATTGAAGGCCCCAAAATAGCTATTAGTATTTATTTATTGTAATATATCAACTTCCATATAATGCACAATACAATGACATATGAATAAATCACTTAGAGCTTTTTAATCTGAAAGTGATCTGTAATACCCTATTTATAAACCCAGAGTTTCAATACACTCATTGTGACTGAATGAATTTTTGCAATAACTTGTGATTTATAAGGAATTATCCACTAATAGAAAAACTGTTTTCACTTCCATAAAATGGTTGATAAATAAGGGGAGATGTTGGTTTGGAGCATCATATATGGTAAAATTGATAGCTCAGCAAAATAGGCAATGAATTATATTTCATTGCATCTTCCCTGCAAGGGCAAGTTTAGTCTTGGAAGAGGTGGTTGCGATATCCTCCCAGAAGCAAAGATGCTAAATCATTAAGCCTGCTAAGTATAAATGAGGAGGATAAAATCGGACCAAATCCGAGGCTGTGCTTTTTCTTTCATGATAAAGCAAATGCTTCAGTTACAATTAATGAATTAAGGATATCTCCCCAACCCTGCGCCAAAGTAATTTTAACCAATAATTCAATCATATGATCAATATACATGTCTCTATTGATATGAGCACCAATATCAATATTGCATTTGATACACATTAAGGAAGGCAAAGCATTATTCTTAAACAACTTTAAGGACATACATTTATGCACCACAAAGTATAAGGTTCAGCATTAATTCTGAATAGCATGATTGCAGCATTATTTCCACAATGGCTGGTAACTTAATTACATCATTAAAAGTGTTAGATATGCTAGATGAAATGGCTTTTATTTGCTTCTTCTCAGCATTAGAGAATTGAAAGGAAATTCCTAAATATTTTAAATGTCTTTATTTGCTCAATGTAATTCCATCAATTTTCCATTTATGGAAGCAATTAGTAGATTGTTTTGTACGTAAGGTTTGTGAACACCTCTGAATATTGGCCTGTCTAAGGGGACGGATAACAGTCTCAACTGCATAAAGCAATACAAATACTTATTTAGTAGAGGAACCAGAACA